>CM031709.1:1935442-1972942 GCA_018466805.1 Hippocampus abdominalis | reverse complement strand
GCCTGCAGCCTCCGACATGGAAAGCAGTCGAGCTTTCAAGCGAGTACGACTGACGTAAACTTTGTTTTGCTTTTGGTGATGTTTGGGGAGGGGAGCAACTCATTCTCGTTCAAGGACTCTTCCATGCTCGTATTTAACAGCAAATTGGATATTTGCGCGTCCCATTCGCACACACAGCGGCTGCTACTTCTTCGACTGATGTTCGCCGACGGTGCGACGCTCGCCAACCGATCGCACTCGGCTTGCCACATAAAGCCGAAGCATGACTCAAGCGCACGAAAAGCCACAGCGGCCGCCCACGCTATGAACGCTTGACAAATCAAACGAGTCCAAGTGTCAAAACTAACTCTGGCATGAATGATTTTTTTTAAAAATTTCGCTCGCTCCCAGACTGACGTTTGACCATCACGCGCCGCTGGCAAGAGTGATTATCACGATGCCCATTCGCTTAAGTTGCAGACCCATTTAGTGACTCGTTTTCTGCACTGCCAGTTAGAAGCAATGTCCTAGTTTTCCCGAGCGTAAACGGATGGAAATTTAACAAATGCTTTTTTTTTTTAATAATTGGATTTATCGACTAATAAAATCTGCAGATTAATCGATTATTGAAGGAGGGAAAAAAACGGTACCTATTGTTATAAAAATTGAAATTTTTAGAGCAAATCCAATCGGTTTTGGGCAACCGAACAACCTGATCAGAAAACGGCTGGTAAACACAAGAAAATCCTGCGGCGTGACTATTTGCTGTCGTCGGTTAGCAATTTCATTAATAATTTATAGCAGAAGGCCCAACAATGGCCCGATGACGGCGAGTCAACGCATGAAAAATCGTCTCAGTCGAGTTATCCAGAGTATGTTTGGTTTTGTGGTTGTGCAGTAATGTGCGTCCATTTTTTGAACTGCTTGCCCTCATTCGGGTCGTAGGCAGTTTGCGGGGGGGGGGGGGGGAAGAGGCGTGGCTGTGAGAATCCAAGCATGCAGGAAAGTTGTCAACATGACAAGAGCAGTTCCCAAGTACTTACGGGTGGGCCTTCATTTCGATGTAATTCTTGGGAATGAAGCCATCTTTCCCATTTAGCTCCGCCTTGTACCAGTTCTGATCACACTCTTCGTTTAATACCTGTCGAGGACACAACAAAAACAGGGGGGCGGTTCATGTCACGCACCATCACGTTAACGCCCGGTGAGAACATGACTTGATATTGAGATAGCGATCGTTTCGCTCTCATTCTCAAGTGTCGAATGAAGACCACTCTTGAAACAGAATGAGCGAAAAAAAAAAAAGGAACGATGGGAGTTACCTCAGCCGCAACCTCAAGTGATATTTCTGGATTGCATCATTCGTTGCGTGTGCGTGAGGCGGCTGGTTTTTTTTACTGTATAATCCTCTCGCTCCGTTCCAAAATAGAACGCAGACCTTTTACTTATGGGGGTAAGAATGTCGCTACCATTGTTGCAGTTCACATTCACTTTTGTCCAAAACGTCTTTTTGCTCTCAAAGCAACCACGGGTGACGTCGTTTCATTTCACTCCAATGGCATGTTGAGCACAAACTCACTTGCTTCTTGCAGCCTAAGCAATTCTTAAAAAAAAAAAAAAGCAAATGCAGATGAGCATGAACGCGTGACAAAAGCCAGGCAGTCACACGATTTGAGACTTTGAGCGGCTTGATCGTATTAATCTCAACCCTTGGAAGCAGTCAGGCAGAATCCTGAGTTGACGAATGACTCAGTTTCACTCATTAGAATTTCACGAGCTCAGAGGCTTGACTTCCTTTGATCGCATCGCAGCGACATAATTCAAAGAGGAAAAGATGCTTTTTGGGGGGGGGGGGGCAGCGATATCTCTTGCTTGTTAAAAATCAGACGTCCTCGGCCGCTCCCGTTTTCCGGATCGCTTTGCCTCTCCTTGAAAACTTGCATTGTTTTCCCCCACCCGGCCCAGACAGCTGCCCCCGTTGGCCCCGGCGGATCGTAGGAGGCCCGGGTCTTTTTGTTGAGGCGAGCTCGCAGAATGCCAGCTGTCATTTGCTTTTCTCAGCTGCTAACCCTCGTGTACCTAACCGAGCGCTTGAGGCAGCGGACTTCAAATACAAAGTTGGTGGAAGCATGTCAGCGGTACAAGCGGCTGCGGGGGGTCTGTTTTAGACGAGCACCGTCGCAAAATAGACACCATGTCTCAGGTCGTCGGCGGGAGCATCGTCCACTCGCAAGCACCAATCAACCCTGCGCAAATGTCCTGTCAAGTGACATGCGACTCAGATTGATTGAACAGAACAATTTTGAGTCACTTCTTGGGTTCAGTCATCACTGCACAGATTGGAGGACGGTGACACAGGGGTTCCCACTCTTCCACTTGCTTTTTATTTATGGACCTTTTAAGGACTTTTGAGGGCTAATGTAGCCATTTTTTAAGGACTTCTGAATTCAGCAGGGGATTCACGGTGGATTTAATGCCCGCTCAGCAATATGCGGGCTGAACAGAAAGCCACATTATCACTGAGCTGGTGTTCAAATCATTGCTGCCAAAGGAAGGGCACATCTTTATTTTTAGGGCCAATCAGCTAACCCTTTCTTTGACATACTGTATGTCAAATTTTCATTTTCCTACCTGTATTACAGTTAGGAAAATGAAAAATACTCCAATTCATTTTCAAATAAAGTACACTAAGAAAAATTTACATTTAGAACATATAAAACTTCAATTTATTTTCGAATAAAAAACACTTTTTTAAGGATTTTTATTGATTTTAGAAGCTTTCCGTGAATATTAAGAACATTTTACAACTTCTATTTTTATGGATTTTTATGAACTTTAAGGACCCGTGGGAACCCTGTGACATGTCAAAAGCGCAACACGAGGAGCCCCCCTGCCCCAAAAATGGAGCGCATTCAACATAACAGGACAAAAGGAGTCATGTGCGCTTCCTGAAGACACGCGTGGTGTTTCTCTTGTCAATTTGCCAGTGAGGCCATCTTACCGCAGAACACAGGACCACCTCTGCAACAAAGACGGGACAGCCCAGCGTAATCTGCGACTGAGTCATTAGGCCCACCAAATCAAAGTGCACAGATGGTTATCTGATTTGAATAATCCACAGTGAGGCGGCCCCGAAAAACACAATGTACTGGATATTGGTGACAGAGCAGTGTTTACCAAACTGAGCGGCGACACAGCACATCATTTTCCCTCCATTTGGGTCAGGCCTGGTTATAATCAATTCAAAGTCACTAAAAACGGTCGGCTTTTTCATCTGCTGTCTCCAGGAACTAAAGCAGAACCAAATATCTGCTTGGCAGGCAGTTTTCATACCAGAGCGAAATGGCACAACGACAGCCATATGTCTACGGCGGAGTCGTCTCTACTCCAAGGCACGCCATTGGAAGATTTGTATCCTTCTCTTTTTGCTGACTATTTGTTTTGGTCTTTTTAATCTGATTGGGCCACAACAGATCGAAATTGCTCTTTGACAGACTCTGGGTCCATACCAGGGATTATCTTCTCCACAGCTGCCACTGCAGACCTCCTTTCGCACATTTGATTATTAGAGCGCTTGAAACGACCCAGCCATGAATGAACAGACATGGCTGTCCGGGAACACGATTTCTCATCCTGTGTACTTTGTTCAGCACGTCAGCTCCGTTACTGTAGAACTGCCAGTCAGGGATACAATTGCTTCATTTCAATGTAATTATGTCTTCCCACTTGCCTACAACAATTGGGAAACAATAATGGAGGATCATAGAACTTATTTTTTGCAGTCGAGAAATGCACCAAATGCACACACACACACACACACACACCTGAGAGTGGTGTCAGGGAAATCAGAGTGAATTTCCAAATGCGTTGATGGCAATAACAGAGTTGCGGTTGGGCGAAACGCCAGGTTTTAACTAGGCAAAGTTCTTCTTTTTAGTTTAAAATGGCTTCCCTGAACTAGTCTCCCGTGTGACATGGTGACCAAAAGTAGAATAGTGGTCGGTTATTGTGCCCTTTGGTGCTTGTTGCGGCGTAAGAAAGCTGCATGCTAAAATTTGAATGTCACACATTGGTTGCCATGACGACTGCTTCTTCTGCTGCTGCTGCTGCTACCATTTCTTCTACTTCCGTTTGGCGGTTGACACATGGTTGGCGCATTCAAGCCATAAAGAAGGTGGCCAGCGACGGTAATGCATGATTATTACCAGTTCTCCTCCTTTTTAGAGGTTGGCAGCATTTGATGAGAGATGGGGAGCTAGAATTTGAATACACACAAGTCGCACTTGCGTAGCGGTCGCAGGACTACAAAATAAAACTGCAATTTATACATGGAAATTGTTGAGCCTTAACAAAGCGCAAAAGAGGGAGTTGGAGACAACAAGATGACAAATGCACTTGTGTGCAGTCCATATGGGATGGAAATAAATCAAGAGCAGGGATTTAGCGCGAGATAATCCGGGCATGAGACACAGCTCGGTCGCTGGAGAAAGACAAATTCAGATTCTGAATTCTTTTTGGCCTCACAGCAACCCCCTTTTTACTAAATCGCATAAAATACCAATTAGCAATTTAGACCACAGGAACGGTCGCTTCTAAAAGGGGCGTGCAGAAAAAAAGCGAACCGACACGAAATGAAGGAACTGACACAATCATAAACTGTCATCGTGTTTTTCATGAGCACTGAGACCAGGAGCACGATAGCGGTATCGAGTGATGCAAACACGTAACAGGAGCAGAATAATTCCAACATACAGCTTTTTCCCACTTCTAACGCGGCCTGTCAGCTATTTCAAAGGCTCATGATGTAATCATCATGGAAACGGGGGGTGTTAGTCAGACAACACCAAACCGTGCCCCAAAGAACCGTCATCATATGACATGATATGACACATCAACACACAGTCAGTACTGTGGGCTGATGTCTACTTCACCTTATCTGAGAAAAAAATAAAAAAATAAAGGCGCCTCAGTCGACCTCACTGGATCCATCACCAAAGGATTAACTCTGCCTCGGGGTGCGCAGTATGTGGTAGATGGTAAAAATGTGGCCTACTTTGCAGATTTAGACTCTCCCAACCAATGGGATGATGCTCGGTGACTCAGTGGTGCTCAAAGGGTAGCGCGCGCGCGCACCTGTGTATGGAGGTTCCCCCACAGGTGGATACACAGGGCCGCCTCGGGCGGACGCCTTGCCGGTGCAACAACAAGTATAAAAAATATAATACGTTTCTGTAAAAAATGAGCAGATTGAAAAGCCTCGCCTCATTTCCCCAAAATATTTCTACCTCCTTCTGCATTGGCCCTCTGTAAATACGGAATGATAAATAGATGAGTTCCTCCACGCCGGACCTTATTTACTTCACTCGATTGATGTGCTTTGTGTGTGTCGTCAGGCAGAGGTTCCTGTCGCAGAAGTGGCATTTGTTTCAACAAAAAAAATCCGTATTGGGCATCACGTTCCTGCGGTGTGAACATAGCCTTGCATCCCATCTATCTGACGGCGGCATCGGGGATAATAACTACAAGCGGTTGTGATATTGTGCACCTCGCACTTTATCCCGCAGACTGCCTTGATTTCCGCTGAGGACTTTGAAACGAGCGGTAAATTCCACGACGGCGGAGTCGTGGATTCCTGCGGGGACGGTGAAGTGAAGGTTTTGCTTCCAATAAAATAGCAAAGTGACGCACTTGGATCACTTAGACAACATTCTACGTCCCCCTTTAACTCATTCAATACCAGCCAATTCTAGACCAAGTCTGAAAAGACGTTTTAAAACGTCTTTGGGAGTGAATGAGTTAATAACGTATTCCTCCCTTTCATTCAACTGTGTCACAACAATCTTTTACCTCGACTTTTACAGCAACATCCCAAAATGTGATAAGCAAGCAGGCGTGTTTTTTTAATTTTTTTTTAAACCGTTCCGTCTATCCATTTGAAGGCCCACAAGCAGCCAAGAAATCCACAGAGCAGATTTGCGTCGTCCCAAAGTACTTAAGTCAAAGCATGGATTTGGATTCGGATTGGAAACGCACACAGTGTATGCTTCTGACATTTCGCTATCAAAAAGGCAGCGCCGAGAAACCACTTTTCATCGAGCGGGATCAATAGCCGGAGTATTAGGCAAAGTGGGGCCCATTAATCAGGGATGGGCGGAGAGGCTTCATGGAAAGTAAGGCGGCAACAGGCTTAAAAGCTTCTTTCGAGGATCCCGTTGAAGGGGCCTGACGCAGAAAAGACAGCGAGGCAGAAGAGAGAAGAGAACCTTTTCAAAGTGAAAAACGGCAAAGCAAGGAGAATAAAACGGCCGAGGTTTGGCAATTTGTGTTTCTCGGCACAAGGCCGCGGTAGCTGCAGACGAGGCTTGCTGGAGTTGACTGTGGAGATGCAGGAAGTTGCAGGGGGGGGGGGGGGGTTGGACGACGCAAACAGGATGTGAAAAAAGCGACGCTGTGGTATTAATATAAACGCAAGCAGATACAATAAACTTGCACTACTGTTGGGACAAACTACACGGTCTGTCGAAACCTCATTTGTCCTCAGAGTTTTGGGATGGGGGGGAATAAAAACTGCCAGTTGCAAATGACTCCAAGAAAGAAAAAAAAATGGCCAAGAAAGGTTAACATTTGGAGAAAAGGAATGGGAATAGGCTGAATGACTGCTGACTTCATATTTGATAGTTTGTGATTGCTGAGGGAGACAGAAAGAAAGCACAAAAAGCAACAAAATGAAAAAAGAAAAGGACAGAAAAAGAAAAGACAGAGAGAAAGAAAGAAAAAAAAAGGGGAAAAATAGAAAGCACAAAAGAAAGAAACAAAGTGTGAGAAGCTAGAGAGAGCTAGGCTTTGTTTGAAAAAAATAAATAAATAAAAGCAGCTTTTGAAAGCGATACTCGAGATAACTACAGAACGACTTGCGTAAAGAGATCCTGATTTGATCATTTAGCGCCGGGTAACTTCCCTCTCAACACTCAGATGCTTTGTGTGTGACATAAACAACATGGCCCTTTCCAAATGGATTCCAAACAAGCTGAGATACGATTTTATCTGGATCAATGTTCTCGTCCTCACTTCTTATTTTTATTTTGTGCCACCAATGATGGATGCGCTAGGTCCTTCGCTACACTTGTAACTTTTTTTTTTTTTTTTTTTTAATATATAATTCTGGTCCATACCACAAATGTTGTGGACTTGGTGAAAGAAGCGCTCATCATCAACAACTCCGAAGAGATGCGATGCGGGTAGTCAGCGAGCGCGACGAGCACAATGAGTTTCAATTAGAAGTATATTGACATAGAGCGCCCGAGATCTGTTGACAGGAGCTTATTCTGTCAGCGGCGACGGGCTGTTAATCTTTATTTATTCAAAGAGGAAATGAGCACAGCGCTCGGGGCAGTGGCCAGACTTTCGCAGTAAGACGTCCCCCGCCCTGCTTTGCTTCCACATCGGCGGCCGTGAACATCAAAAACAGCAGATAGGCAACAGCCAGCAAAAAAAAAAAAAAAAAATAAAAAGTTATGGCAACCTAACCCAGCATCTAAGTCACTTTTCTATGTCGCGGTCTTCCCTTAAGAGTTCACCCGCACAAAGCCGACGAGACTGTGATCTAGCGAGGTGATTCTTTGCTTCATGATTCACGAGAGGCCAAATGACAGAACTAAACGTTGCCGACTGACTCGAGGCTGCAAATTAGAAGGGGAGCCCGGTCGGGGGCGGCCAGCTGTTGTGAAACACTGCCATGCACTGATTGCTCGCTGGAGGCGAGTTGCGGAACTTGATTACTAAATATCCCCGGCGACGGTGGACAATGCGGGCCTTTCTTACATCTTAACCCCCGTGGCCACAGAAACCTCTCTCGGGTGCACGAATCTCCGTTGGGGCGCGCGGCTCCGAGGCCACGTGCGCTGTACGTACAACTCTGCGATTGGACTGCAATGATCAACCTTGAGTTCAGTGAATTCCATATCGATCCAAAGAACCGCGACCGTGGCCGGATGAGTCAGCATCAGGGCCTAGGGCTCGCTTTGACCGCATCAACGTTGGCGCCCATGTGCCGTTTCGGTCCGTGTGATCACATCTGTATTTGGGTTTAATCACTTGGGTTGCCCGATAAAATGCTACTTTCAATACAGCTTTCCTTTGAAAGAGAAACTCCTGAAAATGCAGTTCCACGCTAAGCAGTTACAAGTTACATAACATGGTTGCATTTTCTTCCCACCATGCATCTGTCTCGGTCAGACACAGCTGTAAAGGACGGCGGCCGCAGTTAGATGGGGAGGAAACGAGAGGAAGGGCTCAAGAAGATGAAAGAGCGAGAGAAAGGAGGATTCAATCCGACAGCGGGGGAAGAACGCCGGGCCTGCTTCTCAAAGCAAATTAGTCCAACTGGGGAAAGCAGCCAACAAATGATTCAGATGAATCGCGGATGGCGCCGGGGGCAGGATGATGGCAGTCTATTTTAGACTCAACTTCTCTCTAGAAATAACTTGGAAAGAAAAAAAAAAAAAAATCGCAAGTTCGAGCGGCAATATAAATTTGGATAACGACGACTTGTAAGAGGGGGGGAAAAAAAATCTGTCTATGTTTCACATTTTAACGGCTGTTACATGCATGAAAACATCCAATTTACCGACGACTTGCAGGTTAGGCGGGCAGCAAATCCAAAGCCACTTTCAAGGGGCGGCAGGACGACACTGCGTGAAATGTTTCAGCAAAACCTCAAGCCGAGCTGCGATGTTGGATTGTTGAATGCACAAATTAGCATGAGGGTTTGATTCGGTAAAAAGATTTACGAAGCGCGTGTTCAGAAAGTGTATTTATGTCATGATGAATTGATCTACGCAACTGCTATTGAAAACAAATTCTACTGCCCATATTGAACCGAGCAGCAACTTTATTCCTGCTTCAATGTCGAGCACACAATTTTATTCTGGGGTCACTACAGTATTGTTCTTTTATCTCTGGGGCAACCAACACAAAAAGCAAAAGGGAAAAAAAAATGCAACACAGAAAGTGTTCCGCTCATAAGCCACACGAGATCTTGTGGCATTTTACCTGTTGCGAATGATGGATTAAATGTCGATTTTGTTTGAAGATTTGGCCGTTCCGCTGTTTTTAATTACATAATGATAATTATTTTTAAACACTTAATTTTCGTTTTTTAAAAAAGTATGTAAGCGAGCGTGCTGCGTGACCACATATTCATATGCAAACGAGTTCATAACCTCAGAACACATGCATTCAAGGAATAAAACAAACCGAGGACCCGCTGTGATGTCTTGTTTTCGGCATTCAAACAGCGCTTACATAAAGCCACGCGGACAAAGTATTCCTTCCAATGAAAAGCAATTGATTTCCACATACCTTAAGGACCTCTCCGCGCTTAAAGCTAAGCTCATCTTCAGCAGTCGCTTTGAAATCGTATTTGGCAATGGCCTCCATGGCGTGCGCGCGAGATAACGTCTTGGCTCAAGTTGGGATTCAGGGACTGAATCAAAAAATAAAAAACAGCGCTTATCCCAGCTCCAGATGCTTTGCTCCCGAGTCTCTCCTCCCGTCTGTGACCCGTTGCTTTACGGCCTTGACCTTACATAAAGGTCGCAGCGAGGTTCCTGCAAAAGTGGGGAGAAAAAGAGCAGACTAAAACGGGGTTGAAAAAAAAATGCATGTTTGTGTAAAACGTTCTTCAAAAGAAGCCGGGATGTGGCATCCTCATGCAAACAAGACACCGTGACAATTGACGGCAACTGCTTTTGCATTAGAAAATGAGTAAAATGGCGTTTGTGAGGACATTCACTCAATCCCTTGCCCGTCGTTGACTCCTAAGCACCTGTGCAGACTGGAGATTATCCAGAGCCGTCAGTGATACATTAGTGCAACCTACACTTGCTAAACGGATAAAGCAGCGTTATCTCATTAGGTTGTTGACGATATGCATCAATCTAATACAGCCGGACGATCCCTAAGGTCATTAAACCTGACTTGCACGCCAACACTGTCACTTTATATATACAATTATATATAAAATTATATAAACACACACACACACACACTCTGTTTAAGCGTTCTAAACGTGAGTCAGAGACGTTACAACAGAGGATGTGAGACACTAGAAAAGTCGTTAAGAGTGCGCAAGGCAAGCACATAAATATGACTGCAATCCGCGGAAACTGTTTCATCTATTAAGTGGTCGTCAGAAAAGTTCGGAACAAATCGTTGTCATCTGTCGATAAAAAGAAGGAGCTGGCGTTCGAATGGCGCGATCGTGCTTTCATTGCCGCCAATCTTGATATGTTTTCCCCAGTAGTGTCGGCTGGGATGTAAATGTACACAAACGGCATATTTTGGATGGTATCGTGCTTTCAAGCCTTCCCGCGGACCTCTGCCTTTAGCCCCCGAAAGACTGCGCCCAGTCAACTGGGAGGCTAAAAGGTTAGCATGCCGGCTAACGGTCGGATAACAATAACTCAAGTGATTCTCCAACTCCCACTAATCTATCACAACCAGCTAAAGCAGAGGTGACATTAGTCAACAAGTGAAAGCCTGTTTAGGTTTAGCGACGCGTTGCTAAACGACGGGGAAACTTGCCGCTTGCTTCGCGTTGGCAAATTTGACAAGGGAGAAAACAGCTTTTCTTTCGTAGCGCAAGCTGTTGTTGCTAGCATAGTGGCACAGTTAGCCCCACTAGCCTCACTTAACTTGACTAGCCTGCGTCGCGAAAAGGGAACAGCCGTACACAACTTTGACGCGTAAAGACTGGGAGGGAAACTCACCACTCGATATATTCCGTATCGACGTTACCACCGTAACAATGGAATCCAGATCGCGTTGTTAGCCGCTCCTCGTTCTCGGTTTTGGTGGTGGAAAAACAAAAAAAAAATCCCCCGATGTGTGTCATGTATCGCTTCCAGCCCGTCCTCGGAGCCTGACTCGAGCGTTAGCTTAAGCTTGGCGACGTTTATTTCCGCTTCCTTTCACTGAGCAGGGATGGTCACCTCGGTAGACATACCAACCTTAGATCGCCGACTTGAGCGCCGTGTCGTACGCCATATTATACAATACAATACAATAAAATACATCTTTATTTATATAGTGCTTTCATCTCACAACACCTGCGGATGTAACAAAGTGCTATACAGAACATCTAACAAAATAAAAAATAATACAACAGAACACATAACATAAAACATCGCCAATAAAACTCAACTCAGCTGTATTTATAGAGCAATTTAAAACAACCACTGCTGTATACAACGAGTACATGCAGCAACAATCAACAGTACATACAACAATAAACAGCAAATTAATACCGAAGACAGTAAAAAGCACGAACAGTACTAATACTTTAAGTCCGTAATAGTACTGTGAATCTTCACAGTGAAATTTACAGACATTTTCAAAGAATTGCAAATGGATTATCAGTACAAATAATACGGAGCTCAAGAAAAAAAGGGAATGTGACGCTAATGTAATTAAACAAAAATATGAAAAATGGGAGAAAACATTCAAAGATGGATACAAAATAACTAGCAGTCCAACGTTGAGAGAATTTGAGTGGAAGGTAAAGATGCGGACCTTTAATACATCTATCACTTCAAAATCTAAAAATACATCTCATTGGCGTCGGAAGAACAAGGTGGGAAATTTCATTTGCATTATTTGGTATTGCACAAAGATTCTAGATTTCTAGATTCTAGCTAGACCTTTCTTTTTTCCTCATGTAGTTTTTTTTTCTGTGTATTTTTTCTGGATCTTGTGTGATTTATGCCAATAGATGTCACCGTAGAGTGTCTTAACAGTATTTGTATCTGTATGTCGTTTTAAATTGATTCCTGATCAGAAACAGGGTAAAGTTCTGCACATCTCATCATTGTTAATCTGTGTGTGAAAAAAGTTAAAATTATTTTTATGCCTATCTATTTCCAAAACGATATCAGTGTGTGTGCAGATTAGTGAAGAGACATTTAACTTTGAAATCGTTGTGTGAAGTTCGGGCCATTTGCTTGCATTAGGTTGCTGGTAGATCTAACACATCCAATATGGCGGACCCGCTAACGTATCGGAGCAACGGGCAATGTGGTCCCTCAGATGTCTTCGTATGATGTTTCTTTTATGTCACACAGTGCTTGGAGGAACTGAAACTCCGCCCGCCCCGGCTGTTCCCCTTTTCTCCCCCAACATAACTGTCACCACCAAAACGGCCTCTTTCATCCGTGTGATTATTCATCTACATCGCGGAGGAGGGGGCATTTTTTTTGCGCTCAGGGACCACATTTATGTTTTAAAACTCTTTTTTTTTTAACTTCAATTTCTTTTGAACAAAGACAAAAACTGATAGTTGTCATTTAGATATTTATTACAAAATGAATGCTTAATTTTGAACTTCAATTCTCAATTGCAGAGTGACTCTTCTACCTTTTGTTAGAATTAAATAACAAACATTTCTTTAAAATGATCTAAAAATGGTTTTATACAAATTCCATGCATCAAAAGCACTGGTGGTATTGGTTACTTGGTACCAGTTGCAATTGTTGAGGACTTGTCCTGGTATGCGTCTGAAAAAAAGTGCTACTGAACAGCCCTAATGTATTTTGACTGACACTGCTATCAACGTATCGCTTCCCGTTCCCTCTCCATCATGTGTCTATCAGGTATCTTCAAAGGATGGGTAGTTTTATTTTCTTTAGCTTCATTTACTACTCAGTTGCTAACTTACTATTACTCGTAGAGTGTATGGACTTTTGGATATGTAAGAAGTGTAGAAAACAAATGGACGTTAATGGCCATTTATTCCATCCTAGTAATGCATGCGGGCGTACATGCAATGCGTGGTTGCAACTGGGCGTGCCCTTCAGAATAAAGTCAGATAATTCTGCCAAACACTGAATTCCCGTGGAATGCAGTTTGACACCGCGCGCATGACTCACGTTGGTGTCATCCTCATGGTTTTAGATGGATGATGCTTAACACAGCTACTCCACACTTTGTTTTATTATTTTTGCTAATTACTGACACCAATTTAAAGGAAGCCTTCAGTCTTGATTCAAACAAAAACACAGACAAGAAAAAAAAAACCACACATTTATTTGACTTTCCAATTCACTTCTCTTCATTTTAATATTAAATGTTTCCAAAGTATCTTAAATACACCCAAGTTTGATCTCTATGATTATGATTATTTTTGTAGTTATACGTGCAAAATATTTTTGGATGAGATACACACATAAAATGAAATTACAATGATGTATCACTGGTGAGCTATTTTTAGAACAGGCTGGTTGGCTGACTGATGCCCGAGTCTTCTTTGGGAGGTGTTTCTTTGAGGGGGGAGTTGTCATAGACTCACGTTCAGCAAATTATCGGTAACAGTGCTACATAAAATCGTCACATCACAACGACTTAAACATCCTTGTGATATTTCCTCGTATTGCTTTATCATTTTTCAGCCATCTGGTTTTCAAAGTTGGAGCCCATCCGGAACAGAGACGAATGCCTCGTCACTACTGACCCTGGCGGTGAGATTTCAATTGTCGTCGTCGTCTAAAATCATTATCGCAACTTCATGTTTTTGGATGCGACTTTATTGTTTTTAGTATCGACATCACTTTGCAGTGTCGCACAAATGGACTACCTCATACTAACAGGTTTTTATATAACATTCGAAATAAAATGTTGCGTTACTGAGACGTCAAGTGAAATACATTTTAGAGAGGTTGTCAATAATTTGTACCAAAAGGAATTAACTTGTGAGAAAGTTGTGTTTAATGTGAAATCCAGAAAATGGCGGTACATGGAGCAGATATAGAAAGTCCAATACAGGGACCTTTGTGGATTGTGTCATGTTTAACCACGCCCCCCCCCCCCCCGCCCCTCACATAACAACATGAAACATAATTCTGATAGTACACGTCAATACAAAACCTAGATATTTAAAAAAAAAAAGTTAGTAATAAAATAGACTCTATAAGCATCTTTCATCATTCCTTTTGTTGAATAGCGTTGAGGCGACCGCAGCTGTCTAGCGGGTCTCTCCAAATGGTGTTATTCCAGTGTGCCGCTTTTACAATGTGTAAAACACAAAATGGAAAAGGCCAGACAGGATAGTCATAGAGGAAGTGGCAATGGGGAATTCTGATGTTCCGAGTAGATGTGCCTTTCTTCCTACATCACAAAAAGCAGGATGACGCAGTAACGCGATCGTTGGTGAAAGTTATTCAAGATTAGCTGTCTTTTTAAATACACTTTTTCAATTGGTCCTGGCAATATTTCATGCGCAGGGCTTCAACTTCATTTACCTTAATTGCTGTATGGAATTCTCACAATCATAAACATGTGCGTGCGTGCGCGCACACACACACACACACACACACACACACACACACACACACATACATCCATAAATTGCTGGGTGCAAAAATAAACTAAATTCTGTTGGTGTGTACGCAAACAAGTTGAGGATTTTTTTCATGGATAAAGTTTAACTTCTTCACCAAGTTGGAAGTCAGGCAATTTCCCAAATGTGCCGCGGTTCATCTGTGCATCCTCAGAGAACATATTTGCACGGAACACCTTTTCAAAGCAGTACCTGGGTCACTTAGAAACACAATCAAACTTTAAGCAGTGTCATTATTCCTAAACTTGGATGGACATACAAATGAAGTCATATAAGAAAATAGGCCTTTTATAAAAGTGCAAATACAAAGGCGATGTTTGAACAGCCAATTGACAGTGCATTTTTTATCTCAGTGTTTAAACGTGTGTGTGTGTGTGTTTAACTGTACTGTATTTGAATTAAAATGTATTTTTCTTCTCATGAGTGAATTAGCAAACACCTCAGGTTTTAAAATACAATGAACCTCCGCATATTTGCAGTTTAAAGTTCAGAAATTCCCCTCATCGCTGATTTTCCGTAATCAACCCCCACCCCTTGCCCCCAAAATCTGTGGCATCTTTATGTCAAGGAACTAGGTTGAAGTGAAATGAGGAGTCTCACATACACAAAAGTAGATTTGCCACCATTTTGGTGCCGAGGAACTTTGTTGACATGCGTCAAGGAGTTTCATTGAGGCGAATAGCGGAGGTCCACTGTATTCCACAGTCACATATTGTCAGGAGACAAAGTCCAACGGCAGCGATTCCTACAAATGGCAGCAGTAACTCAACTCTGCATAGATTTAGTTTTAAGACACACACAGGTAAAAAGTAACAGTACTACTGTATCGACGGAGGAGCGAAGACACTCCTTTCCAGCGACGCTTTCAGGGTGTGTGACATCTCAGCCAAGAAGTCGGGAGGGCTCCACAAGTCATTGGGAGATGTCACAGAGGCACTGATGGGAAAACAGAGCGCCCTGAGTTACTTCACAAAACGCTCACTTCTCACACGACCGTCCGTGAAGAACGGATAACACTGTTCAAAGTGGCCTGAACGCCATCAGAACGAGAAATTATTGAAATAAATGACCTTTTCAATTATGCCGATGCGCCTGTACTGTATTCCCAAAGGGGTTATCATTGTCTGGCAATTTTTCATAATACAGCGAAACTCCTCTACAACGAAATTGTGTTTGCAGCAAGAAATTTTTCACAACAGGGGGTTTTTCACTGTAGCAAATTTGAAACAGGAAAGTGCGAATGCATTAAGATTTTTTCACACTAGGGGGTATTTTGTAGATTTCATTGTAGAGGAGTTTCACTGTAGTTCATTTTCATCTTCTTTTGAGTTTTGCTTGTTAAAATTGGTTAGTTTTTTTTTTAGCCTTTTATTTTTCAAATAGGTTTAATTGTAATTTTTATTAGTTTTAGTTTTATTGATTACAATATAGCGCAGTTGTCGAATGCAAGATAGGGGGAAAAAAACATTTTTTTCTTTCTTTGTTTTTTTACACTCCTAACCTTGATTTACAAACATCCGATGCGCATGGGAACGCTCCACGCTTACCCAGGGAGGTGGTACTGAACTGTGTCCTCTGCAGGGTGGCAAAGCCGGGGGCCTTGTCCGAGAGCGGGACGCGGCGCGAGGCCGCGACGTCGCCGTTCCTCTGCAGCGAGGCGCAGCCGTGAAAGCTCGCATCCAGCTTTGTCTGAATGTTGCTGGAGCTGTGAGCGCGCTTGATGTCGACGCAGTCGGGACACGCGGCGCGTCCGTTCCGCAGCCGGACCTGGCGGCAGGGGAGCGCGTTGGCCTGGCGCTCGTGCCTTGTCGCGGCGCTCAGGGTTCCGTTGGATAGGGACAGCTTGGTGAAATCGCCGCTCGCCGGCTTTCCCGAATGCCCGTACCCGTTCACGCGTCCTTCCCGATCCGTCAGAGGCGATCTCG
Source organism: Hippocampus abdominalis (assembly GCA_018466805.1). Classification (NCBI taxonomy): domain Eukaryota; kingdom Metazoa; phylum Chordata; class Actinopteri; order Syngnathiformes; family Syngnathidae; genus Hippocampus; species Hippocampus abdominalis. Next base: position 1,956,649 of record CM031709.1, on the reverse strand, counting down.
GGATGTCTTTGCGCATGAAAGCGGGCTTGACGAAGGCCACGAGGCTCTCTTGGCTCCGACCCTCACGGCCCCTTTGGCCCTCTGCTTGAAACGGATCTCTCGGGGATCTGGTGCTCCCCCCGAAATGGACTTTGTTTTTTCTCAGTGTGGAATCTCTGCTCGGAGGTGCGCTGTGGCTGCTGATGTGCGCTCCTAACATGGCCACTCTCTGAAGTTGGATGTCCAAAGTCCTGCCGGGCTCCTGCCTCGCTCTCTTATTCGATGCCCTCACCCTCAGGGAGCCATCCTCGCTGCCCTTGACGGTGCTGCTGAGGCGTCTCTCCATAACGGGCCTGCTCTGTCCCTCGGGGATTTTGGGGGAGTAGCATGATTCTGCGCAGCTCAGGCTACTGCCGCTTGGTGAGCTGCACTCCTGTCCGCCCTCAAAGGCTCCGCGCTGGGCGTGCGCTTGCGGCGGGGTGGCCACCAGAGCTACAATGGGCTCTTTGGTACATCGCGGACGGCGGCCCGACTCCAGATATTCCACCAGCTCCCCGGACTGAGTCTCGACCGAGTGCTTCATGCGATCCTTGGCTCTGAAGGACCATCGCAGCGGCAGGACTTTGCCGAAAGACTCCCTGGCCTTGGTTGGAGATCTCATGCTGACACTCCTCGCGTGGGTCCCGCGACGAACGGTTTGGACTCAAATTCGCCTGTTGGAATAAAAAAAAAAAACATACGCTAGCACGGCAGCACGGTGGCCGAGTACATTGTTTGCCACCCTCTTTAACGCAACACAAAAATCATGGATAGTAGATAGAGGTCTACGTACACACCCATGATTCGGAGATAAGTCATTTTAAAGGTTTAAAATGAGATACAGTCAAACCTCGGTTTTCGAACGTCTCGGTTCTTGAACAATTCAGTTTACGACCCAAAATGTCGATTTTTTTATGCCTCGGATGACGAATAAATTTCGGTTCTCGAACAAACGGAGCGCACTTGAATGCACCATTTGACTCCTCTCGCCTTCCTTACACGAGGAAGTGACGCTTCCTCGTGTTGCTTTCCATTGTGAGCAGACGTGTTCAGTAAACATTTTTATTCGAAAAAGAGCGTGGTTTCGGTTTTCGAACAATTTCGGTTTTCGAACAGCCTTCTGGAACGGATTATGGACGAAAACCGAGGTTTGACTGTATCTTGCTCTCATTTTTCCACCATTTATGTGACCGGTAACCTCTACAAGTCTATTGAGAGTGTGTGTGCATGTGTGTGCGTGTGTGTAGGTACGGAGTGTACTGTATTTTATTTGCATATGCAAGGTTTTGTTTCCACAGGCAATTCTGAGTGTGACAATCACAATACAAGACGGAATCCCGTGTACTGTACTCACTTGCGTCTGCAGTTTTGCGGCGCCCTTCAAACACTGGCCGAGCAGTCGAATCCGGACGTTGCATTTGCGCCGGCGGCACTGAGCTGGATGCCGCTGACACCGGGGCACCTCTGTCACTAGCCCCAGTCAGCCGCACCAGCCAGTGGTCCGAAGTGTTTGAGCTGGTGGAACCTGCAAGACCAAGAGAGAAGCTGTCAAGAAGACTGCGATTTATCCCACCGGGCATCCATCCTCTCATTTTTTAGGAGACTATTACACGAGGGGTCACAAACTTTTCGGAAACTGAGAGCTATACTTTTTGCAAATCAAATTGTCGCCGAAAAGGGGCATGTCCCTTTTCCCTTAACTCATTCACTCCTTCTTTTCAGACTTGGTCCAGAATTGGCTGGTACTGAATGAGTTAAAAACATCAATAAGCTCCATTTCAGGTCAATTCAAAAGACAAACTGCTTTCATACAGTTCTGACCTTTGGATGCAAAAGTCTATCATTTTGAAATACCGTTTCGATCCCCAGGCTGAAAGCAAGCAAGCGAGAGAAAAATGACACGGTCTGACTAACCAGTGACCGAAGAACTCGCAGACCACGGCGGGATTGTTTTTCTTCTTTGATAGAAGAGGATATAGGCGCCTCGTGTGCACACGTCTCCCTCCGGAACTGCCTCGGCATTGCTGTCATCGTAGCTGTACCACTGAGCGTCCACCGAGTTTCGACAAAAGGCTGCCGGCACGGGAAAAAAAAAAAAACAAGCTTGAGAGTCAGCAAATGCATCTTGGCAATCGTCACATCGGAATAGGGATGCATGTCACTTGCAAAATGGTCAACCTTTTATTGTGCGCAACTGCCTGGGTGACTTCGAAGCGCGTGCAAAAGCATTTGGACCGATTTCTCGGAACTCACGGAATATTTTTCTTCAGATTTTATTTTGGGACCACTTTTTTTTTTTTTTTGGTCTGTCTTGCTTTTTTCTTTTCTTAGAGGTCATTCTCACACATTGTAAATAAATACAAATACAAACGTTTTGTCCACCGACCTGTGTAATGGCCCCCGTGCATCCCTCCGTGATGGTTGCACACGGCGTAGAGATCGTAGAGGAAGTCAGGGGGAGCCAGCTCGGGCCGGCTGCTTCCCTGAGGTGGGCCGTGGTTGCGGTTCACCACGTGCGGCGTCATGTCCAGGTCCACCAGGGGGAAACGTACAAACGTGGTCAGCTTGTTCCTCCGCTCGCCCACTTGCCTGAAGCGCTTCAGGTGGAGGATGAGGATGTCCGGTAGCGTCCACAAGCTCATCTTCACCATCCCCTGCTGCAGCTGCTTGCAGTGCGGGCACTTCCAGGCATCGTCGGGGGCGAGCTGGAAGGCGCAAGACAGACCCCATGTCTCGTATTGTCACTTCCTTCATTCGTTCGTTCCATGAGAATTTGATAGCACAAACAACAACCACGACGCCATTCCAATCGATGCTCCAAATGTGCTAGTTATGAATAAATTACCGACCTGCTCCTCTTTGGTGTAGAGCTGAAAACACTCATCCAAGGTGCAGCTGTACTGCTGGACGTGCTGCTGCTGTTGATTCCTCACGCTGTCCGCATCCTTCACCACCTCCTCCTGAATGTTACCAAACAGGCTACAAAGCCAGGATGCAAAAAAAGGCTTTCAGTACAGTGAATTGCGACTTGAGGGGTGGGGGGAAAAAAAAAAAGTTGAGTTGAAGCAGAATGCTAATTATTCACCAGTCTTTGATTCTGTACTCCCATTCAATGATGAGCTTCACATGCGGCGGTCCTCCCGGGCTGCAGAGTTTCAAAGCTCTAAACAAAAGCAACAACTGTTTTACTGACTTCTTTCCATTTACGATTGCGTTTGCTCTCATTCGGGCCGCTGGGATTGGTCACCAGCCCGATCGTAGGGCGCATAAAAACAAATAACCATTCACACTGACGTTCACAACTAGGACCGGTTTTTGATCTTCAATGGGACTAAAATGCACATTTTTGGAACGCGGGAGGAAGCTGGAGTACCCGGAGCACTCAGAATCCATTCACTATACTCCCAAAACCCCCCAAAACAAAACATGTATTTTATTTTTAAAATATGTTCAGCAGTGATTGTCTATTATAGCATTTTCTCCACTAGATGGCAGCCTTTCCAGGGAGTAGAAAGATGAAGAACCTGCTACCATTCAAAATTGGGAGATGTTTAACCTTCATGACCTGTTGTACCCGTGTGATTAACAAGAGATTGGTCATAAGACCCCAAAAAAATTGTTCAGGAAGTTAACAAACGCATATCTGTAAATATTATACGAGTCTACTGTATAAAACACTTTTGCTTGATGACTGAACAAACCAAACATAAAAGGATGATTCAGTGCATTTCTGTTCTTTCCAAGGAACAAATCAAACTGTTTGTGCAATCACATTAAACCGTACGGATTGAGGTTGATGTGACAAAACACTTAAGGTCTCAAATGTAACCTGACAGGTTGCTCAAAAAGTCCTCAACCAAACAAATATCGGTCTTTTTTTCTTGCCAGGTAACACCCAAAAAAAAAATATACATGCAAATGAGACTATTTTGGGTAATTGCTTCGGGTGTGGCCCACGGCAAAAAACAGAATTCAGCAGGTAGCATAATTAGCACCCAAAAGACTACGCAGAAGAAACTTTTTTTTTCTTTCACGGAATCATGGGACATGGTTCAGAGGGAAAAAAAAAAAAGTACCCGGTAGTCACTTCACACATTCTGTCCTCGTTTAAAATTCCCACTCCGCACTGACCTGTCGACGGCAGGATGGTAGAGCGGCCGACCGTCCTGCGGTGACAAGTAGCTGTAAAATGACGAGCCTCCAACCACGCGGATGTTGAAGAGCACTCTGTTATTCTGCAAGAAAAAGAACAAATCACGCGATCGCACCGTGTCAAGACACTGCTTGCATTGCAAAGAGAATATCATCCGCTCGAGGAATCAGACGACGGTGGGACCTCAAAGTTGGATGACCACAAGAGTCCAATCTTCATTGTGAGGTTGACTCACATTTGGTTGAAAAATATGCCACCCCATTGCTCCGGCTTTCCTTTGCATGTTCTCGTGCCTGCGTGGCTTTTCTCCGGGTATTCGGGTTTCCTCCCACATTCCCAAAACATGCACGGCACGCTGTTGGGACACTCCATATTGTCCCTTGGTGTGATTGGGAGCGCGAATGGTCATTTGCTTGCACGTGTCCTGCGATTGGCTGGAAACCAATTCAGGGTGTAACTTGCGATTGGCTGGAAAACCAATTCAGGGTGTAACTCGCCCACTGCCCCAAGACAGCTGGGATACGCCCACAAGGAAAAGCAGATTAGAATCTTTGGTGACTGTTGAGTTATGCTTATGAGAGTGTTTGAATATACAACACATAATGTTCGAATGTTGCTTCAACCTGCCTGTCCAGTAAATCACGGTTTTATAACGACAGATGTTGGAATTCATCATCCGAATCTACCATCACCGATCTGCGTGTGGAAGATCGCTGGCCCAATCAACGTTGGACCAGCCCTCACAGAACAGATTGCGGTCGCCGTTCGCACACGTTTTAATGCAGCTCTTGCGTGTGTTCATGAGGTGACTTTGTTACAAACTCTTTTCAGGAGGGATTTTTTTTACAACAACAAGCAAGAGTAAAGCCTGGTGGGACGCCAACATATTGAAAAACAGCAAAAACATCTTTCTAGTCTGAGTGAGGCCAAAGACGAGGACAAAAACAGGAGATGCAATAAAAGCCCGATCTTCTATGTCTCCTTTGCCGCGTGCTTTTATTACTGTGAGATTTGCTCAGACGGGAGGTGCTTTTTGGGGAATGAAGGAGCTTTGCAAAAATGAAGCAGATTTCCGCTCTTCTTGTATGAAATGTGGCCGCTGCATGCGGGGCTGATCTCTAAACACAAACACCCACGTAAGGAAAGCTGTCTCTGACGGAACGGCGCATTCCTGAGAGAGACGCTCTGAACCCAGTGCAGTGCCATAACCAGAACTTCCCTCCCCTTGTCTTTGCCTATGACCCAAAAATTAATTGATCAACCGAGTAGCCCTCAACGGGGGAAAGGGGCCGCACTCTGTGACCAAAGTTAAACGCTTCTATTTAAGATGAACCCTTTTGTGCGCCCTGTTACCTGATAACACGATAAGCTGTCCGCTGTCGCTGTTAGCTAATGTTAGCTAATGTGACTAGATTCAGACTAGATTCCGTTGAATCCTCAAAACGACCCGGTACCACGCAAATACAATTAAAAGTCATTGTTCGGCGCTCCCCTCGGCCACATTCAGACGATTGGGAGCCATCTAAATATGATGCCCACCCTATGGTGGTTCCGAACACTCCCCCTCTTTCTCGTTGCAAAATCTACAGAATTTGAGGACATCAATATACTCCGTGAAACGAAGAAGGAATTTGTATCAAAAGTCCGCGTATGCGAGTGGGAGCTCATATGACCAAATGTGAACATGCTGTGAAAAATACCACAGCTGACGGTGTGACTGCGGGCAGGAGAAGGAGAAAACCTGTGAAGATTCCGATCCGAGCCCCGATGGAGCGGCGGCTGGGCGCCATCCAAGTTTGTTACGTCACGAGAGAAGTCTTGTTGGGCAAACTTCCGAAGCGCCAAAGTGAACATGTCGGGTGTCAATGTGGGCGCGGGGGCTTCATTATCTTGCTTTTGTCTGACAGCGTTTTTGTCAGCGTGAAGGAGCGCCACTGTCATTTCTCACACTAAATGCTTTTTAAGCGCACACGGTTCGCTGCCTCGGCTGAATATTTCAAGCCGAACGGGATCTCCTCTCTGCCAACAAAATGTCCTTCTCCTCACAGCTTGTAGCGAAAAGATCAATAACTTGGGCCGCCTGCGTGTTTTGTAACAGATTACATTGCTCTTCTCGCTTTCGTCGGCACCTTGCCAACCTTTTCTGGCACATTCAGTCGCAGGGAGGGAGGAAGGACTGCGCGAAAAAGGACTGCCTTTGAATTTCAATCGGTACGCGGGGCTAAAATTAGAAGCGGGAAAAATCCACTTGACAGTGTCATTAATTGACACAAGCTGCTATTGATTTCCTTTCAGTGTAGAGCAAACATCTGCTCTTTCGGGGGAGCGGGGCGGCTACCGAAAACCGGATGGCACTTGACGGCGTGCTTTGAATGCGCCGGCTAGCGCCGAGGCGGCACGGAGGACGCGGGCGCACGCTGCCGCTGAAATATTTTGCCGCCTGACTTTTGTCGTCCTCTCTTGACTGCCGCCGGCTGACGCCTGCTGATAAACGATCTCAAAGCTCCTCAAACTGGGGCTCAGAAGGTCCTAACTTTGTCCAGCTTGACTCGGGGGGGTGGGGGGAGGTACCTGACGCCTTGTCAAGCCAGCCGAGAGAGAGATTGTCTCTCCAGCGTGTCCTGGCTCCTCCCTTGGGGCCCCCCCTCCCATATTCCCGCCACTTCAGATTTATTGTTTTATAAAAGAGCAAATATCAAAGCCATAATTCAACAAAAACGAGGACGACTACAACATTTCCACTTACGCATCACGGACCGGACTCAATTTGGGCCAATTCACGACATAAACAAGTGCTAAAAAAAATCTTAATCCTCAAACAGTTCTTACAACTGGCTCACTTTATTTGCGTTAAAAGACGCGTTTGGAACGTGGAAGGAAGCCAGAGTTCTCCAAGAAAACCCGCACAAGCACATGGAAAACATGCAAACTGCACACAGGAATGCCGGAGCCCGGATTGGAACCCCCAACCTCACAACTGTGAGGCGGATGTGCTCATCACTTGAAATTATTTACAGTCAAACCTCAGTTTTCGACCATAATCTGTTCCAGAAGGCTGTTCGAAAACCGATTTGTTTGAAAACCGAAACCACGCTCTTTTTTTTTTTTTTTTTTAATGTTTACTGAACACGTCTGCTCACAATGGAAAGCAACACGAAGAAGCGTCACTTCCTCGTCTACCCAAGGAAGCGTCACTTCCTGGTGTAAGGAAGGCCAGAGGAGTCAAGTGGTGCATTCAAGTGCGCTCAGTTTGTACGAGAACCGAAATTCGGTCGTCATCCGAGGCATTAAAAAAACTCGAACTTTTTGGTCGCAAACCGATTTGGTCGAGAACAGAGACGTTCGAAAACCGACGTTTGACTGTACTTCAAACTTCCGACCAAGGATCCTATTTTTGTAACGACTTGTCCCGTACCTGTGCCGGCGCCCCGTTGATCATCAGGTAGTAAAGCTTGCTCAGAATGCTTTGCTGCAGCTGATCCCAGGAAATAGACCGGTCCTCCCTCATTAAGAACGGAGGGCCGAACCTAAAACGACGACACGGGACAAAAACCTCGTGAAGTTGACATGAAACCTTGCGCGCTACCGTGCAAAAAAAAAGAAGCGATTTTGACATTGGAGCCGGGTACGCCTTTTCGTGTCGTTAGCGATACGCGGTGAAGGACAAAACAGAATTAGCTGATGAGAAGTGGGAAAAAAAACCATCACTCTAAAAAGAACGGAACCCATGACACATTTATGATAACACACATTTAATTGAAAGCGGTCCGCCATTGTCTGCTTGAGATTTATTAGCAGTCCCCGTAGGCATGTGGACGGGGAAGAAAGAAAAAAAAAAAAAGTGAGGCTCTGCAGTCAAGGAATAACCGACGATGTCCTTGCGTTTTTCCAACAGTGTCTGTTCACTCTCAAAGTCAATGTTCTGTTGGGAAGCCTTTGGATCAATCATTTGTGCTCGAATGAAACAAGTGAAATGCTATGGTGACATTCAAGAGAAGCCATGGATGCTTTTTAGGATTCTCACGTTCACACGGTCATACTCACCACTAGCTTTGTTGTTTTTGTGACCTTTTTGGGTTTTTTTTTTATACAGTAAATAGTAAGACACGTGGTACAAAATAAGGCGTATACCTCAACCCAGCCCTCTCCTCACTCACTTCCAAAAGTATTTTCACGGCTTTCATCAATCATTGAGCCTTATAGCCAAGGTTGAGTTCTGTATGAACCATTCACAACATTGTTAAAACGGAAGCAGTGCTGTTTTTCCAAAACTTTTGCGAAATTTGGACAGCACGCGCACACACACAGAGAGAGTGAGAGCAAGTCATTTCACGTCGGGTGGTCCTGCGCTTTGATCACAGAGAACCAGTTCGAGACACGTGACCGCAATGTCACCCTCTTGGCAAAGCAAAAAGTCTCCCACAGTCATCTGATGAGTCCGACGGGCGGGCGGGCGGGCAGGCAGGCGGGCGCTTTGATCAATGACAGCAAGTCATTTTTGAAGGAGAAACTGACACGCACGAGTCAAACTCTCACGGGTGAGACTGGCCTTTCTCACGGCCGCGCTGGCCAGCTCGCCTTTATCGATCCGCCTCGATTGGACGAGACAGGCAAGGGGCCCGACGGATCGGCAGCTCCGGCCAGATGTTGGATTCCTTCACTCATTTATTTTCAAACTCCTCTCGCGGCGAGATAGATGTGAGGCACTTATTTTTTTTCCCCGAGAGGTGAGATGACCTTGATGTGCTTCTGGCACAGAGTAGCGCTAAATACAAAACGACCGAGCATCCCACAGAGGAGGGAGAGCGACTGGATGATAATAATACTCACTCAGGTAGATGAGCGCCGAGATTTTAAAGGGCTTCAAATCAAAAACTCTCATTCACCGATTCAGCGCCGTTGTATTTTGCACATGCAAATCAGTCGTCAAACTGGGAACGAGGGGGGGCAAGCTAATGGCGCCACTTGGGAGCTGCTGCTATCTGAAGTTGAACCGTAGATGTTATTTTTGGGGCATCGCTTTCTCCTCATCTTAAATCGCATAAGAGCAGGTGGAGATTACGGCAAGATGGAAGATATTCATCACACGGACGAGGACGCACGGAATTTGTGTCATCACCTAACAGTTTGCTGGCCTGCTCCTGCTGCGTTGCACACCAACAGCAAAATCTTCAGCGGGACGCCCTGGTTGAGGAATTCTGAAGACAACGCCCCCGACGCAGGTAATCTTTTCGCCTCGGGACCGGCGCTATATGTCGAAGATGGCGGTAGACTGTGATGGGATCCTAAAGAGAGACACGGGGAGAAACATTGGAAGAGCGCGACACCCGAACGCCACGCAAAACGGATTTTCCGATTCCTTCTTGGCAAGGCTTGTAGGACTGTTGTCGAAATTTGAACACCCCGAAATGGGAGCGAGGAGGCTGCCTGTGATACGGATGAGACAGCAGCTTTCCGTTTAGGGGACTGATTCATGAAACAGATGGACTGATGGCGTGACTGTGATCAATCGCGCGGCGAATCCTACTCAGATGACAAGCAATGCAATGGATTGGCCAAAGTTACAGAGTCAACCCCCCCCCCCCCCCCCCCCGCCTTCGTTCCTACACCCCAATGTTTTATTAAAGCCTGTTGCTCCCCCTGACAAGGCGATTCATCACTGCCAGCGGCGGTGATGGGTGTGTGTGATCTTTGCAAAGCGGCAAACAACTGTGTTAGCACGAGCCGCCTCTGACCGCTATAATTGGGGTGTGCCGCGCGCATTAATCCGGACGCTGCGAGAAGGGCAAGACCCATTTCAAAACTAATCAAAGTCGACAAATACGCCATCAAAGCTCGAGCGTGAATAGACTGATTGCGATGTCGTGACCTCGGGGAATTCAAATTCGGACGAGAACGCGCGGCTTTTCATTTGGGAACGTTGCTCTCATCACGCCGGCGATTAAAACTCACTTCAAATGGTGCGTGGCAATTTTCTCAAGAAGTGACCTCTGACAACTGCGGGAGCGAGGCACCAAGGAAACCTCCTTTTAAAAAGCCCTTTTTTAAAAAAAACATGTTGAGGAAAGACTAAAAACGCTGAGGTCACCTCCTGTTCCGTCCCGCTGAGAGTTACACGGGGCCGCCCCGCCGCTGCCGCCGCCGCCAAGGAGAGCCGGCGCTCATCCTGCATTAAATCAAATATTTTTATGGCTTGCTGTCAAACGCTGTTACGCTTTCCACACTTCTGTTTCTTGTCTCCTTTCGCTTCCCCCCCCCTGTTGTTTTCCGGCGCAATTGTTTTTTGTGTGGTATCACGATTTATGTTTTGACACCACGTCGACAAACACACCCCCCCCCCCCCCGGCGCCTGCTAAATCGCGGGTCTAATCGGGGGAAATCCAACATTTGTGACATTGTCGCCGCTCTGCACTCCCGTGCCTCTTTCAGCCGAGCGCCCACCAGGAAGAAGCAGACTAAACACGGTCAAACTATAATTAGAAATGACTTTTCCTCAAGGATTCAGCTCTACGCGCACACACACATATGCTGCACACGCACTGTAAAGTGACGCGACACTGCACTACAGTATGAGGAACTGATACAAGAAGGGGGGGGGGGGGGGGAATGGAGGTGGTCCATTCGGGTTTTTGTGCTTATTCATGCATTAGGACTTGCGTGGGGTCCACCGATGTTGGACCTGGCTCAAAATATCTCTTCTAGTAGAATCCCAAATGTGTTTTCCCTGCACCAAGCCTATCCGAGCACGGGTTAGTCCTTAATGGACCGTGCAGAAAAGGGACCTCTGCAAAACTGTTCGCACGAAGCCGGAAGCCTAACATGGTCCATAACGGGGGGAGCAAATCCTTCCGATTGGTTCGTGGATTCGACTAAATGTGATTTGAATTTCAGGAGCCACAATTTCGAGTGGTGCCATGTAAAGTTTTGGCAGAAATGCGACGACACATGAAGAAACCGTGGGCTTGCGTTTGCAAACATGACCTGCACAGAGCGAGCTGAGAAAGACTCGGAATGTGGTGAAGACACGGAAGCCATAAATCTGATGGCACAGGAAGGTTCGGCGCAGAGTGTGTGCGCATCATTCACAGCGAGATGTTATACACTTTGTAACGCGCTCCTCAAGGCCCTCTTGCAGTAAGGTGCACTCCCCGCGGGTTTCATTAAGAATACTCAACTGGCTGTTTGCTTCCCGAGTGTGTTTGCAAACTTGAAAGCAAGCGATCAAACCGGCAAACAGCGATATTATTATCTTATAATAGTTATAAATGAAGCAGAACCTTGAGCTGGATTTTCAACCTGAAAGCTACCTGAAGTCCGCGCAGAGCCGCCTCGAATGTAGAGAGGCGGAGCCTGGAAGGCGTAGATGACGTCATTTTCCGCGATACTGGTGAGGTCGTCTTCGTCAAAGAAGGAGCGCTGGAACCCGGTGGCGTAAACTTCAGTCAGGATCACCTACGGAGGGAAAGAGTTTTATCTGGCGGGCCCCGCCTTGGAGCCTCCATATAGAAAACGAGTCTTCATCTCAGAAGCATGAATGAACCCAAAGGTGTATGCTGTGCCACTTTTCATGTTACAGTGAAACTCCTCTACAACGAAATCTACTTGGGTGAAAATACCCCCTAGTGTGAAAAAAATCTTCATGCATTAACACCATTCCCACTTTCCCGTTTCAAATTTGCTACAGTGAAAAAACCCCCTGTTGTGAAAAATGTCTTTGCTGCAAACATGATTTCGTTGTAGAGGAGTTTCACTGTATTCCAGTCGGAACATCTCAGAGAACTACCACAAGTCATGTTTTCGCGGTAGTTTTACCTGATCTGGGGAAACGTTGCCCTCATCAGCCACCATCCTTCTCAAGCAGGCGACAGAGCCGAACAGAGGCACGGCCAGACCGACTCGCAGGTACCTTTGTCCCTTTGTGCTGAACACCAAAGTCACACACACGGGCCTGCCGGAGAGAGCGACGCACGGTTAGGATGAGCGAGAGCCCGCCTCACCTTTCTTTGGTCATGTTCTAAGTTTGAAGCAGACTGAGCGATGGCCAGGGGGGGGTGGGGGGGACAAAAGAAGACTTTCATGAATAAATCAATACATTTTAACATGAATAATGGATCATTAGGAGTTAAGTTTTATGACGGCCAAAGAATGGAATCTATTGCATTTTTAAAAGCAGGGAGCCCTTGGCTCTGACCTCTCCAGAGGCAGCCGCCCCCTTTTTTTACGCAGATTTTTCAAGCGGACAACATAGTGCGCCAGTTACTCCTCACCCCTCTTTGTAAAGTGCACCGGGCATCGATAAGCGTTAAAATGTGTCTTTGCCTGCGTGTGTGTGTGTGTGTGCGCGTGCATAAGTTTCAATACATAGGATTTTATTACATCAAAATCCATTTTTGTATGTATGTCATCTGCTCTGTATCAGTAACATAGTTTTCAAAACACATTGCGAATTGGGTCCTCTAACTCGCAACTTGAGTTCGGCTTGCAATGGCATGGGTGATGTGCTCCTTGAGATGAACTATCTTTTGTACCTTTTCCTGATACACCACGGCCTTCAAATGCCCCCAAAGATAAAAATCAAGTGTGGCGAGATCTGCTAGGCCGCTCCTTAGGAGGCCGATACAAATCCAAGCATCTGAAATTGCTGATTCTAACCACTCAGGATGAGATTGGAGCTCCATCTTGATGAAAGTTACCATCCTCGTTTAGCAGGTTGGAAAAAACAATCTTTCACTCTATATCTCTACCAAAAGTCAAATTTACCAATACCATGGGCTTATTTTTTTTCATCCAAGGGAGATGAACTGGGCACGCTTTGAAATGTGGTTTCAAAACAAACATAGCCATGTGGAATATAAATAAAAATGTTTTTTCATATTTTTAAATATTGTCATGATGCGTAAAGATCCTGTATAAATGTATGCTTAATTTTTTCCACCAATCGCTACCGACAGTAGGTAGCTCATTTGGACTTCAGGTCACCCGCAGCGGCTCCTCTTCTTTTATGTTGAGGGGGAAGAAATTTCATCTGTGCTGTATGTTACACATACGCACATTTGACAATAAAGTTGTATTCAATTCAATTCAATTGAAAACAGTGACGCCCCCCCCCCCCACCCTGCTCTGTCCCTGCACCAATGCAAAGATAGATTTGCAACCACACTGGATAAACAAATGATTCATTATGCAAAGATTTCAATACCGTCGACAGAGGATCCAACGTTTGGGTTGTTCAGCACAGGGCACATTTGTTTGGAGGCAATCTGTGTGTTCTGAGCCCGTGAGAATATTTGCACACAAAGAAACAAAAAAAGGGAACCTTGACAACTGACTCGCTTTGACTCAGTCGACCTCTTCAGTAAAGCCCAAAGAAATGACTGTTTGAAAATGCTTCCACCAGTCAGATTTGTTGAGTGGAATTGTTTTGGAAATAAATACCCAAACGTTTTGGATGCTCATTCGCCATGCATAGAGTCCATTCTACAAAAATGAGCCCCCCCCAACATAAATATACACAGATTGAAAGGTGATTCAAAGCATTGAACGACATTAGCATCACGGACAAACTGCTCATCCGGCGAAACCCTGCGGTACTCACCTGGTCTGGCGAAGAGGAATCGGCAGTGAGATGCAAAGGAAAGGGTCAAAGGTGTTGCTCTGTTTCAAACAATGGGGGCACGTCAGTGAAGATCTGCGGAAAAACAAAAGTGCACACTTATCAGTCTCCGGGACTTGGCTGCACTTGCAAATTAATCTCACTGATTACGTCTGGCAGGAATGGAGTGGCATTAATTACATCACATGAGAAGAACTCCCCCCCACCCCCCCAAAAATAAATTGAGATATACGCTCTTATCTGATTGGAAGGGCTGCTGGAGAAGACAAGCTTTCCATCATGTTGCATCACTTTCCACGGTGCCACTAATGCTGTGTACTGCCACAGCGGGCTCCTTGCAAGGTAATGTCGAGAACTTCAAAGGGTTTTTTTTTTTTCCCCCCTCCACATCTCAATGCACAGGATGAGGCCCCCGCTGACAACAAATTGAACAGTGCTTGCAAGAGAAGCGGATTCCAAAATGGATGGATGGATGGATGGCTGCACATCATTACGTACCAACTAACACATATGACCGGTAATTTCTTTTCCTTCGTTCAATTAGTTTTTAATTGCTGTGACACGAGCAAAGCCGCCGCAGAGTTTACCGCTGATGGATGCGATTGCTTCTCTTCAGTGATATTTACAGAGCACTCGGGGAGACTGCAATTAGAACAGAGACGATATGTGCACTCAATACATGTGGTTCAAAACGAGGTATAAAAGGATGATGTCGTTCAAATGTAAGAATGTTTTTCTTTTTATGGTCAAAAATAGTCCAAAACATATTGCGTGGATAGATAAGAGCCAGGATGGGGGGAAAAAATTGGGGCTGAATAAAGCCCTATTGAAGCAAGCCCAGCTGACACTGGCTCACACTGGATCAGTCCCCTCTTGGCAGAGCGGAATGGCTGCCCTACGGATGTCTGATCCTCGCCAGGAAACAGCGAGGGGCACGTTGCGCTCTGCGCATGCAGATCACACTCGAGCCGCTCTCAAACATAGACGTGACCCGCGCTGCTCGAAAAAGACTCGAAAAGTGAAAAGCCAAAAAAGGGGGAGGTCATGTTCTGGTGACGGACTAATGGAGGAAGCGTGCAAAGGACCAAGGATGTACACCGGAATTCCCGGACTACAAAACACACCTGACTAAAAGCCACAGCGGCTAAATTTAGACACAAACTAAATTGTACACACGTTGGCTGCTTGGGATTAATAGCCACTGGTCTTCGCGTTATAACACGGGATAGTTGCAAATAAAGAAAGAGATCGGAGGCATTACAACCAAATATGGCCGCCGTCATTCACTGAAGGATGTTACAATACGCCGGCAATAAAAGAGATGATTTACTGGGCCCGTAAACTCTCAGCGCCACTTGAACCAAGCTCGAGGTTAAACGGGCAAATACGAGCGATCTGACGCAAACCGCATCGCTTCAACGATTGGAAATAATTAATTGCACACGATTAAACAACGACAAAAAAAAATGAATGCATCGTGTGAACATACGATTGGAGCTCTGTCTATACACAACAACAAAAAACAAAAAAAACGTCCTCCACTAATCCTGCATTACTGTTGCAACATACCGTAATTTCTGGACTATAGGGCGCACCTGATTATAAGCCGCACCACTACATTTTTAAAGGGAAAAAAAAAACATTTTGTACACACATAAGCCGCACCTGTCTATAAGCCGCAGGTGCCCATATTGTGTTACATGAGATATTTACAAAGAAAGACGGTACACAGGCAGGCCGTTAAAAAAGTCTTTATATAAGGCCGCTTCATTAAATAAGCCGCAGAGTTTCAACTCTGCGGCTTATTTGGTGTGACAAAAGTCGCGGCTTATAGTCCGGAAATTACGGTATGCTACTTTTACCACAGGACAAGTTTGAATACACCGCCCCCATTGTCTCAATGGCATGCGCGCCTGCTTTCCACGCGGTCAAAATGACCCCGACCGGCCGTTCGTTCGTTCGTTCGTTGGGTTCGCGTCCACGTGAATGGTGAGTCAACCCAACTCCTTGCAGTTTGCATCTGATCTGATGTGATGATGGGCCAAAGTCAAATATTTCACACGCCTTTGAGGAGAGTAATTACGAGGACGCGCAATATCGTCAGTCGCACCGAGTTGACAATGTGGCGAGGAACTGGCAGCTCAGCACTGTGTAAACACGATTAGAGCAAGTTCACTCTAGGGGAGGGGAGGGGGGGGGGGGCACCTTTTAAAAAGTACATGAAACATTCTGATGTGCCCGTCCGTCATTTTCCTCGAGAGTACATCCTTTGGTTTGACTGTGTTGCATCGCTATCAGCCCCCCCATGGTGTAAATGAAGGATCCGTGCTGAAGTGGGCTCTCCATAGTGCAACGGAAAAGTACTCCAAGAAGGTCAGCGTTGTCACAACAATATTGCGAAAAGGAAACTCCAAATCATTGAACCGTTACAGATGCGGGGAGAGAGTGCAAGGTGACTTTTTTGATCCAGCTGTTGAGGAATGAAGCGCTTGAAACCTTGACAATTAAGTGTTCTGTTGACAATCTTGATTAGGGCCGACGATGAATCACTTTTTTTTTTTTTTTTTTAATCGACCTTGCAATGTAGTAAATTTCAAATGGCCAAGATTAAAAGAAGCATGACGACTCACTTGTACTGTGCCTGAAAATGTTCCTGGACAAAACTATGTTGCTGTTGGCAAGGGGGCGGGTCAGGATGCTGCAGGTTTCATCTTCATCGGGATCCTGCAGCAAATAAAGAGCGACACGCCTTCGGTCATCTTCAGCAATCCACAAAACGTTACATGTTATCCAACTATTAAAGAAAATAAGGCAATTTGTGGAAAGCACGGAGTGAAACCAACACCCCGCCCCTCGGGAGGAGCAGGAAGGAACATATATCAACACCAGAGGGGCTGTAATCAAGAGACTAATACTGAACTGGAAATTTAAATTCCGGTAGTCTTTGGGAAAAGTCTGTCAGCACGGGACGACTTCCGCCCACTTTTGGTCGGATTCTGACCCAAAATGTCAAGGAGCGCACGGATATTGACTGATCGAATGTCATCTTAGGTTTGCGGTGACATATGAGAAACGAAAAGGTCACCCATTCTATATTTGATATATATACTCCATGTACTCTGACCCAGCATTTCCCCTCCCACGTAACTCCCGTCCGTCGGAGTTATCTGCGCGGCGATAACAAGGAACATTCAGACCATTGTGTGCAGACAGATACAGTTCACCTTATCGCTTCTCAGGCACTCACGGCCAGCCGGCCAGCCAGCGCTTCCCTGTAAATAGACTGTGAGGTGTCACTTGTGTGTTAACAGCCCCCGTCGAGTGTGACCGCCGAACAGGTTACATCTGCGCCAACGTAATGGTGATTAGGCCACACTCATCTTAATGATGACGGACGGATCGGGTCCCACCACGAGAAAATGCTGAGAGTCGCGAAGGCGAGCTAACCCAATTTTGTTGAACAAAAATCAGATCTTGAAGCTGTACCATATGCCAGTGAGCAGATCGGATTTGACTGCGTCCATGCATAAGCGTTCTGTGTTGTATGCGTTGACCTGATTGCACTTGTTGCTCTGTTAAGGACTCGGTTTCAGGATGAACAAACTGCATCTTGCTTCAGAATAGTGAGCTAAATAAACACCGAAATGCGCAGTTGCTCCTCTTCATAAATGTTAAACCAAAGAATTGTCGGATTTTGCTTCATCTATAATCCTCAGTGCCGCAATAGGCCTTGTGCAAGCGCCTTGAGGGTGTGGTGGTGGTGGGTGGGTGTGTGGGGGGGGGGGGGGGGGGGGGGGGGGGATAAAATCCTTCACCCTGGCATCTGGTGTGCTGTAAGTGATTTGTGGGATTTAGATAAATGACAAAGATATCGCGTAACCGAGTGGTGAGTTGGAGTCGGGTTGCTGCCTCAGCTCTGTCATCAGGAGGCCGCAGTTGAGACATTGTCGAGCGGACGCAATGAGGAGCGGAGGGGAGACAGCCACTTGGTACCGACAGCTGCCATTGATTGGATACTTTTATAGAGTCGGATGCCTCTAAATTAAAGGATGATTTTTCTTTGGCGCGCCAACACTATAAAAGGATAAACCGCTGCCTTGCTCATCATGTCTCACCACAGAGAGGTTTTTGTTTTTATTTATTTGTGCCGCTTATTCAAGTCCCTGTCAAGTAAATATAAAAATGCCTTGTAAATTTGACACATCCAGAGTCAAATACTGTATGCTACTTGAAAAAAAAAAAATTTTACACCTGTAATAAAAGTTTATGATGGTGACAGTTTAACTATGAAAATGTTTCGTCTCTTTTTTTTTTCTACTGGTCCAACCGCCATCCCAAAACGGGTCTGGCTCCATCTCTGAGGTTTCACTGTATAGTTTTCGCAAGAAAGAACATCGAAAACTGAACGGCGGATGCGCAGTGGAGCTTTTGTGTTCGTTCCAAAATGTCTGGGGGTTAACACAGTAATGCACAAACGTGCTGGAATCCACAAGGAGAGATCGATGTTATTATAGACTATTTGTCAGTCTTGACTCCGTATTGCATTCCGTCATTAGCCATTTAAGCGGGAAGGATGCCGAGTGACGCCGCTCACTCCCACTGCGTGAAATGTGAAACTGGTGGGCATTCGTTTCCAGCGTGAGAGCCTAAAATCTCACAAAATGATCAGTGCACTCTGTCACCCTGGATGTTGTCAATAATTCACCTCCCAGAGTAAAAAAAAACCCCAGAAAGTGTAGCCTCCACCTTATCTTATCCTGATGGCCTTTCATGGGAGGGTGGGCTTAGTTGTAAAAGGGGGGTGGCTCGCAGGTGTGTTCCCAGTAATGGCATTGATGTGAATAATTCAAACTGACGGTGGAAACAGAGATAGATAGTGATGGGGTCGAGAAAGCACTATCGTGGAGTGATTGAGAATGAGCGCCGGCGGGCGGCAACAGAAACCTCCAGGTGATCATCACGGGCGATTACGCGCTTGTTATGTTATGTTGTGACTCCGCGCGAAGATACAGCCGACATACTCTCTGCAGTATGTGTCGATAAGCTTGAATGATGCTAGCGCAGCAGATGAATGATTGTCGTCATAGCGCTACCGTAACAGAGGGCAGATAAATGACGGACTGACAAGACTTAACAGCAGCACCCCCCCATCATGTATATGTGTGTGTGTGTGTGTGTGTATAATAGATCCCATCGAGACACATAATAGATGTGTCTCGATGGGATCACCACCTTATCGTGGTGAGGCACTTTGCGCGTCTCCATGACCCCTAGAGCTATGTCGGCAGGAGTCCCGTACTCCTGGCAGGGTCACCCAAGCCGAACAGGTCGAAGGGTAGAGGCCAGACAAAGAGTGATCCCAAACCAGCACCTGGGGGCAGGCACAGGCGGAGTCCAACAGACCGGACTACCGGCAGTCCCCTGCAACTCCTGCCAGAAGAAAGTCGTCATGGGTACCCCCATGCCACTGGAAGCCACCTGGCAGGAGTGAAGATGGTGGAGTGAGGACTGCGCACCCACACCCTCACCTTATCCAACCTATGCGCAAGCTTCTTGCCCCAACCCCACACCCAATCCCCCACCTTGCATCCCCCTAATCCCCCAAAGTCCTGTGGCGATGTGGAATGGCGGTGGGCACAGGCAAGGATGTGGCTGGGAGTGCCTAGCCAAACCATGCACACAGGCGGCAATGGAGTGATGGTCGTTGACAACTGCGGGATGGAGCAGCGCATATCTTCGGCAGCTTCCATTGCGACTGAGCAGCTCCACCTGCTCACCCCTGTGATGGGGAGGGACCTAGAAAGGTGTTCTAAAAACTGTCTGCTCTCCACACTCCGGACGGTCAACCGCAATCGTCGGAGCATCCCCTTGCGGTCGAAATGACAATAAACGAAATAGAAAAAAATTACGCATAGCTTCGTGGAACGTCCGCACATTACTGGACCTGGCTGAAACTCCTGACAGGCCCCACCGGAGGACAGCGCTTGTGCCACAGAGCTCGCAAGGTATAACATTGATATCGCAGCTCTTAGCGAGACCAGACTACATGGAGAGGACTCCCTGACAGAAGTTGGTGCAGGGTATACCTTCTTCTGGAAAGGGGTCCCTGAAGGCACTCGTCGAAACATGGAGTTGGCTTTGCTGTGAAGTCCAATTGCTGAAGTGCATCCCAGAATCTCCTACCGGCATCAATGAAAGGCTGATGACATGGCCCTTCCCCTTGCAAAGGGACGCTTTGCCACCTCATCAGTGCTTACGCACCAACTCTGAATGCCGAGCACAATATTATGGAGGATTTCTACAGAGCTCTGGACACCATCCTGCAGAAAACACCGCCACGACAAGCTCATAGTCATGGGAGACTTCAATGCTAGGGTGGGCACGGAACGGAACACTGGTATGGAGTAAAGTATTGGCCAGCATGGAGTGGGAAAATGAACAACAACGGCCTTCGGCTCCTCTCCCTCTGTGCAGAACATCAGTTGGTCATCACTAACACCATCTCCAAATGAAGAACAGGTTAAAACCACCTGGCAGCACCCCCCGTTCCAAACACTGGCATCTCCTAGACTATTTGATTGTCCGTCAAAAGGACATACGGGATGTCCTCATCACCCGTGTCATGCGCGGAGCGGAGTGCTGGACTGACCACCTTCATGGTCATATCCAGACTCCTCATGAGCATTCAACCCCGCCGCCCAAGGACAGCTCCCAACAAAAGGCTCAACTGTGCAGCACTGAACAACCCACCACCAAAGCCACCTTCAGCGACTCCTTGCTGAAAACCTTGACAAGATCCCCAGAGGAATCAGGTGACTGGCCAGCTCTGCGCCAGGTTTCCATAATATAGCCTCGGAGGTGCTTGCCAGTCAAGGAGACGCCACCAGGATTGGTTTGACTGCAACTCAACCGAGATACAAACACTTTTGAAAGCAAAGCATGAGGCCCATAAAGCTCTCCTGTCCTGCCCTACATCTCTCACCCGGAAAGCCACCTTTACTGCAGTTAGAACAGCGACCCAGCGAGCACTCCGTATCATGGAGAACACCTGGTGGGTGCAGAAGGCACATGAGATCCAAACCTGGCAGACTGTACGACACCCAGGGCTTCTACAATGCCTCAAAGCACTGTATGGTCCCAAGAAGCGGGCAATTGCTCCAGTCCGATCAGCTGATGGCTCTCTGCACTCCTCAAGGACCACCACGAGATCCTTGCCCGTTGGGCAAATCACTTTGAAAATCTTCTCAACCACACACCCTGTCAACCCAACATTCTGGACAATCTTCCAGATCTGCCACCAATCACGAGCCTCGACACCCCACCATCTTATTCTGAAACCCCGAAAGCCATTGCGGGCCTAAAGAATAACAAAAGCGCTGGACCTGATTCATTCCCTCAGAGGTTTTCAAACATGGAGGTTATC
>CM031709.1:1771710-1935342 GCA_018466805.1 Hippocampus abdominalis | reverse complement strand
TTGTTTTTTTCTCAGTGTGGAATCTCTGCTCGGAGGTGCGCTGTGGCTGCTGATGTGCGCTCCTAACATGGCCACTCTCTGAAGTTGGATGTCCAAAGTCCTGCCGGGCTCCTGCCTCGCTCTCTTATTCGATGCCCTCACCCTCAGGGAGCCATCCTCGCTGCCCTTGACGGTGCTGCTGAGGCGTCTCTCCATAACGGGCCTGCTCTTCCCTCTGGGATTTTGGGGAGTAGCATGATTCTGCGCAGCTCAGGCTACTGCCGCTTGGTGAGCTGCACTCCTGTCCGCCCTCAAAGGCTCCGCGCTGGGCGTGCGCTTGCGGCGGGGTGGCCACCAGAGCTACAATGGGCTCTTTGGTACATCGCGGGACGGCGGCCCGACTCAGATATTCCACCACTCCCCCGACTGAGTCTCGACCGAGTGCTTCATGCGATCCTTGGCTCTGAAGGACCATCGCAGCGGCAGGACTTTGCGAAAGACTCCCTGGCCTTGGTTGGAGATCTCATGCTGACCTCTCCTCGCGTGGGTCCCGTCCCGCGACGAACGGTTTGGACTCAAATTCGCCTGTTGGAATAAAAAAAAAAACATACGCTAGCACGGCAGCACGGTGGCCGAGTACATTGTTTGCCACCCTCTTTAACGCAACACAAAAATCATGGATAGTAGATAGAGGTCTACGTACACAACCCATGATTCGGAGATAAGTCATTTTAAAGGTTTTAAAATGAGATACAGTCAAACCTCGTTTTTCGAACGTCTCGGTTCTTGAACATTCAGTTTACGACCCAAAATGTCGATTTTTTTATGCCTCGGATGACAATAATTTCGGTTCTCGAACAAACGGAGCGCACTTGAATGCACCATTTGACTCCTCTCGCCTTCCTTACACGAGGAAGTGACGCTTCCTCGTGTTGCTTTCCATTGTGAGCAGACTGTTCAGTAAACATTTTTATTCGAAAAAGAGCGTGGTTTCGGTTTTCGAACAATTTCGGTTTTCGAACAGCCTTCTGGAACGGATTATGGACGAAAACCGAGGTTTGACTGTATCTTGCTCTCATTTTTCCACCATTATGTGACCGTTAACCTCTACAAGTCTATTGAGAGTGTGTGTGCATGTGGTGCGTGTGTGTAGGTACGGAGTGTACTGTATTTATTTGCATATGCAAGGTTTTGTTTCCACGGCAATTCTGAGTGTGACAATCACATACAGACGGAATCCCGTGTACTGTACTCACTTGCGTCTGCAGTTTTGCGGCGCCCTTCAAACACTGGCCGAGCAGTCGAATCCGACGTGCATTGCGCCGGCGGCACTGAGCTGGATGCCGCTGACACTCTGTCACCTCTGTCACTAGCCCCAGTCAGCCGTACCAGCCAGTGGTCCGAAGTGTTTGATCTGTGGAACCTGCAAGACCAAGAGAGAAGCTGTCAAGAAGACTGCGATTATCCCACCGGGCATCCATCCTCTTATTTTTAGGAGACTATTACACGAGGGTCACAAACTTTTCGGAAACTGAGAGCTATACTTTTTGCAAATCAAATTGTCGCCGAAAAGGGGCATGTCCCTTTTCCCTTAACTCATTCACTCCTTCTTTTCAGACTTGGTCCAGAATTGGCTGGTACTGAATGAGTTAAAAACATCAATAAGCTCCATTTCAGGTCAATTCAAAAGACAAACTGCTTTCATACAGTTCTGACCTTTGGATGCAAAAGTCTATCATTTTGAAATACCGTTTCGATCCCCAGGCTGAAAGCAAGCAAGCGAGAGAAAATGACACGGTCTGACTAACCAGTGACCGAAGAACTCGCAGACCACGGCGGGATTGTTTTTCTTCTTTGATAGAAGAGGATATAGGCGCCTCGTGTGCACACGTCTCCCTCCGGAACTGCCTCGGCATTGCTGTCATCGTAGCTGTACCACTGAGCGTCCACCGAGTTTCGACAAAAGGCTGCCGGCACGGGAAAAAAAAAAAAACAAGCTTGAGAGTCAGCAAATGCATCTTGGCAATCGTCACATCGGAATAGGGATGCATGTCACTTGCAAAATGGTCAACCTTTTATTGTGCGCAACTGCCTGGGTGACTTCGAAGCGCGTGCAAAAGCATTTGGACCGATTTCTCGGAACTCACGAATATTTTTCTTCAGATTTTATTTTGGACCACTTTTTTTTTTTTTTTGGTCTGTCTTGCTTTTTTCTTTTCTTAGAGGTCATTCTCACACATTGTAAATAAATACAAATACAAACGTTTTGTCCACCGACCTGTGTAATGGCCCCCGTGCATCCCTCCGTGATGGTTGCACACGGCGTAGAGATCGTAGAGGAAGTCAGGGGGAGCCAGCTCGGGCCGGCTGCTTCCCTGAGGTGGGCCGTGGTTGCGGTTCACCACGTGCGGCGTCATGTCCAGGTCCACCAGGGGGAAACGTACAACGTGGTCAGCTTGTTCCTCCGCTCGCCCACTTGCCTGAAGCGCTTCAGGTGGAGGATGAGGATGTCCGGTAGCGTCCACAAGCTCATCTTCACCATCCCCTGCTGCAGCTGCTTGCAGTGCGGGCACTTCCAGGCATCGTCGGGGGCGAGCTGGAAGGCGCAAGACAGACCCCATGTCTCGTATTGTCACTTCCTTCATTCGTTCGTTCCATGAGAATTTGATAGCACAAACAACAACCACGACGCCATTCCAATCGATGCTCCAAATGTGCTAGTTATGAATAAATTACCGACCTGCTCCTCTTTGGTGTAGAGCTGAAAACACTCATCCAAGGTGCAGCTGTACTGCTGGACGTGCTGCTGCTGTTGATTCCTCACGCTGTCCGCATCCTTCACCACCTCCTCCTGAATGTTACCAAACAGGCTACAAAGCCAGGATGCAAAAAAAGGCTTTCAGTACAGTGAATTGCGACTTGAGGGGTGGGGGGAAAAAAAAAAGTTGAGTTGAAGCAGAATGCTAATTATTCACCAGTCTTTGATTCTGTACTCCCATTCAATGATGAGCTTCACATGCGGCGGTCCTCCCGGGCTGCAGAGTTTCAAAGCTCTAAACAAAAGCAACAACTGTTTTTACTGACTTCTTTCCATTACGATTGCGTTTGCTCTCATTCGGGCCGCTGGGATTGGTCACCACCCGATCGTAGGGCGCATAAAAACAAATAACCATTCACACTGACGTTCACAACTAGACCGGTTTTTGATCTTCAATGGGACTAAAATGCACATTTTGGAACGCGGGAGGAAGCTGGAGTACCCGGAGCACTCAGAATCCATTCACTATACTCCCAAAACCCCCCAAAACAAAACATGTATTTTATTTTAAAATATGTTCAGCAGTGATTGTCTATTATAGCATTTTCTCCACTAGATGGCAGCCTTTCCAGGGAGTAGAAAGATGAAGAACCTGCTACCATTCAAATTGGGAGATGTTTAACCTTCATGACCTGTTGTACCCGTGTGATTAACAAGAGATTGGTCATAAGACCCCAAAAAAATTGTTCAGGAAGTTAACAAACGCATATCTGTAAATATTATACGAGTCTACTGTATAAAACACTTTTGCTTGATGACTGAACAAACCAAACATAAAAGGATGATTCAGTGCATTTCTGTTCTTTCCAAGGAACAAATGAAAATGTTTGCGCAGTCACATTAAACCGTACGGATTGAGGTTGATGTGACAAAACACTAAGGTCTAAAATGTAACCTGACAGGTTGCTCAAAAAGTCCTCAGCCAAACAAATATCGGTCTTTTTATCTTGCCAGGTAACACCCAAAAAAAAAATATACATGCAAATGAGACTATTTTGGGTAATTGCTTCGGGTGTGGCCCACGGCAAAAAACAGAATTCAGCAGGTAGCATAATTAGCACCCAAAAGACTACGCAGAAGAAACTTTTTTTTTCTTTCACGGAATCATGGGACATGGTTCAGAGGGAAAAAAAAAAAAAGTACCCGGTAGTCACTTCACACATTCTGTCCTCGTTTAAAATTCCCACTCCGCACTGACCTGTCGACGGCAGGATGGTAGAGCGGCCGACCGTCCTGCGGTGACAAGTAGCTGTAAAATGACGAGCCTCCAACCACGCGGATGTTGAAGAGCACTCTGTTATTCTGCAAGAAAAGAACAAATCACGCGATCGCACCGTGTCAAGACACTGCTTGCATTGCAAAGAGAATATCATCCGCTCGAGAATCAGACGACGGTGGGACCTCAAAGTTGGATGACCACAAGAGTCCAATCTTCATTGTGAGGTTGACTCACATTTGGTTGAAAAATATGCCACCCCATTGCTTCGGCTTTTCTTTGCATGTTCTCGTGCCTGCGTGGCTTTTCTCCGGGTATTCGGGTTTCCTCCCACATTCCCAAAACATGCACGGCACGCTGTTGGGACACTCCATATTGTCCCTTGGTGTGATTGGGAGCGCGAATGGTCATTTGCTTGCACGTGTCCTGCGATTGGCTGGAAACCAATTCAGGGTGTAACTTGCGATTGGCTGGAAAACCAATTCAGGGTGTAACTCGCCCACTGCCCCAAGACAGCTGGGATACGCCCACAAGGAAAAGCAGATTAGAATCTTTGGTGACTGTTGAGTTATGCTTATAAGAGTGTTTGAATATACAACACATAATGTTCGAATGTTGCTTGAACCTGCCTGTCCAGTAAATCACGGTTTTATAACGACAGATGCTGGAATTAATCATCCGAATCTACCATCACCGATCTGCGTGAGGAAGATCGCTGGCCCAATCAACGTTGGACCAGCCCTCACAGAACAGATTGCGGTCGCCGTTTGCACATGTTTTAATGCAGCTCTTGCGTGTGTTCATGAGGTGACTTTGTTACAAACTCTTTTCAGGAGGGATTTTTTTTTACAACAACAAGCAAGAGTACAGCCTGGTGGGACGCCAACATATTGAAAAACAGCAAAAACATCTTTCTAGTCTGAGTGAGGCCAAAGACGAGGACAAAAACAGGAGATGCAATAAAAGCCCGATCTTCTATGTCTCCTTTGCCGCGTGCTTTTATTACTGTGAGATTTGCTCAGACGGGAGGTGCTTTTTGGGAATGAAGGAGCTTTGCAAAAATGAAGCAGATTTCCGCTCTTCTCGTATGAAATGTGGCCGCTGCATGCGGGGCTGATCTCTAAACACAAACACTCACGTAAGGAAAGCTGTCTCTGACGGAACGGCGCATTCCTGAGAGAGGCGCTCTGAACTCAGTGCAGTGCCATAACCAGAACTTCCCTCCCCTTGTCTTTGCCTCTGACCCAAAAATTAATTGATCAACCGAGTAGCCCTCAACGGGGGAAAGGGGCTGCACTCTGTGACCAAAGTTAAAAGCTTCAATTTAAAATGAACCCTTTCGTGTGCCCTGTTACCTGATAACACGATAAGCTGTCCGCTGTTGCTGATAGCTAATGTTAGCTAATGTGACTAGATTCCGACTAGATTCCATTGAATCCTCAAAACGACCCGGTACCACGCAAATACAATTAAAAGTCATTGTTCAGCGCTCCCCTCGGCCACATTCAGACGATTGGGAGCCATCTAAATATGATGCCCACCCTATGGTGGTTCCGAACACTCCCCCTCTTTCTCGTTGCAAAATCTACAGAATTTGAGGACATCAATATACTCCGTGAAACGAAGAAGGAATTTGTATCAAAAGTCCGCGTATGCGAGTGGGAGCTCATATGACCAAATGTGAACATGCTGTGAAAAATACCACAGCTGACGGTGTGACTGCGGGCAGGAGAAGGAGAAAACCTGTGAAGATTCCGATCCGAGCCCCGATGGAGCGGCGGCTGGGCGCCATCCAAGTTTGTTACGTCACGAGAGAAGTCTTGTTGGGCAAACTTCCGAAGCGCCAAAGTGAACATGTCGGGTGTCAATGTGGGCGCGGGGGCTTCATTATCTTGCTTTTGTCTGACAGCGTTTTTGTCAGCGTGAAGGAGCGCCACTGTCATTTCTCACACTAAATGCTTTTTAAGCGCACACGGTTCGCTGCCTCGGCTGAATATTTCAAGCCGAACGGGATCTCCTCTCTGCCAACAAAATGTCCTTCTCCTCACAGCTTGTAGCGAAAAGATCAATAACTTGGGCCGCCTGCGTGTTTTGTAACAGATTACATTGCTCTTCTCGCTTTCGTCGGCACCTTGCCAACCTTTTCTGGCACATTCAGTCGCAGGGAGGGAGGAAGGACTGCGCGAAAAAGGACTGCCTTTGAATTTCAATCGGTACGCGGGGCTAAAATTAGAAGCGGGAAAAATCCACTTGACAGTGTCATTAATTGACACAAGCTGCTATTGATTTCCTTTCAGTGTAGAGCAAACATCTGCTCTTTCGGGGGAGCGGGGCGGCTACCGAAAACCGGATGGCACTTGACGGCGTGCTTTGAATGCGCCGGCTAGCGCCGAGGCGGCACGGAGGACGCGGGCGCACGCTGCCGCTGAAATATTTTGCCGCCTGACTTTTGTCGTCCTCTCTTGACTGCCGCCGGCTGACGCCTGCTGATAAACGATCTCAAAGCTCCTCAAACTGGGGCTCAGAAGGTCCTAACTTTGTCCAGCTTGACTCGGGGGGGTGGGGGGAGGTACCTGACGCCTTGTCAAGCCAGCCGAGAGAGAGATTGTCTCTCCAGCGTGTCCTGGCTCCTCCCTTGGGGCCCCCCCTCCCATATTCCCGCCACTTCAGATTTATTGTTTTATAAAAGAGCAAATATCAAAGCCATAATTCAACAAAAACGAGGACGACTACAACATTTCCACTTACGCATCACGGACCGGACTCAATTTGGGCCAATTCACGACATAAACAAGTGCTAAAAAAAATCTTAATCCTCAAACAGTTCTTACAACTGGCTCACTTTATTTGCGTTAAAAGACGCGTTTGGAACGTGGAAGGAAGCCAGAGTTCTCCAAGAAAACCCGCACAAGCACATGGAAAACATGCAAACTGCACACAGGAATGCCGGAGCCCGGATTGGAACCCCCAACCTCACAACTGTGAGGCGGATGTGCTCATCACTTGAAATTATTTACAGTCAAACCTCAGTTTTCGACCATAATCTGTTCCAGAAGGCTGTTCGAAAACCGATTTGTTTGAAAACCGAAACCACGCTCTTTTAAAAAAAAAAAAAGTTTCTTGAACACGTCTGCTCACAATGGAAAGCGACATGAGGAAGCGTCACTTCCTCGTCTACCAGAGGAAGCGTCACTTCCTGGTGTAAGGAAGGCCAGAGGAGTCAAGTGGTGCGTTCAAGTGCGCTCAGTTTGTTCGAGAACCGAAATTCGGTCGTCATCCGAGGCATTAAAAAAACTCGAACTTTTTGGTCGCAAACAGATTTGGTCGAGAACAGAGACGTTCGAAAACCGAGGTTTGACTGTACTTCAAACTTCCGACCAAGGATCCTATTTTTGTAACGACTTGTCCCGTACCTGTGCCGGCGCCCCGTTGATCATCAGGTAGTAAAGCTTGCTCAGAATGCTTTGCTGCAGCTGATCCCAGGAAATAGACCGGTCCTCCCTCATTAAGAACGGAGGGCCGAACCTAAAACGACGACACGGGACAAAAACATCGTGAAGTTGACATGAAACCTTGCGCGCTACCGTGCAAAAAAAAAGAAGCGATTTTGACATTGGAGCCGGGTACGCCTTTTCGTGTCGTTAGCGAAACGCGGTGAAGGACAAAACAGAATTAGCTGATGAGAAGTGGGAAAAAAAACCATCACTCTAAAAAGAACGGAACCCATGACACATTTATGATAACACACATTTAATTGAAAGCGGTCCGCCATTGTCTGCTTGAGATTTATTAGCAGTCCCCGTAGGCATGTGGACGGGGAAGAAAGAAAAAAAAAAAAAGTGAGGCTCTGCAGTCAAGGAATAACCGACGATGTCCTTGCGTTTTTCCAACAGTGTCTGTTCACTCTCAAAGTCAAAAGTTCTGTCGGGAAGCCTTTGGATCAATCATTTGTGCTCAAATGAAACAAGTGAAATGCCATGGTGACATTCAAGAGAAGCCAGGGATGCTTTTTTAGGATTCTCACATTCACACTGTCATACTCACCACTAGCTTTGTTGTTTTTGTGACCTTTTTGTTTTTTGTTTTTTACAGTAAATAGTAAGACACGTGGTACAAAATAAGGCGTATACCTCAAACCAGCCCTCTCCTCACTCACTTCCAAAAGTATTTTCACGGCTTTCATCAATCATTGAGCCTTATAGCCAAGGTTGGCACTCTCCCGAGCGACAATTGAGTTCTGTATGAAACATTCACAACATTGTTAAAACGGAAGCAATGCTGTTTTTCCAAAACTTTTGCGAAATTTGGACAGCACGCGCGCACACACAGAGAGAGAGTGAGAGCAAGTCATTTCACGTCGGGTGGTCCTGCGCTTTGATCACAGAGAACCAGTTCGAGACACGTGACCGCAATGTCACCCTCTTGGCAAAGCAAAAAGTCTCCCACAGTCATCTGATGAGTCCGACGGGCGGGCGGGCGGGCAGGCGGGCGCTTTGATCAATGACAGCAAGTCATTTTTGAAGGAGAAACTGACACGCACGAGTCAAACTCTCACGGGTGAGACTGGCCTTTCTCACGGCCGCGCTGGCCAGCTCGCCTTTATCGATCCGCCTCGATTGGACGAGACAGGCAAGGGGCCCGACGGATCGGCAGCTCCGGCCAGATGTTGGATTCCTTCACTCATTTCTTTTCAAACTCCTCTCGCGGCGAGATAGATGTGAGGCACTTATTTTTTTTCCCCGAGAGGTGAGATGACCTTGATGTGCTTCTGGCACAGAGTAGCGCTAAATACAAAACGACCGAGCATCCCACAGAGGAGGGAGAGCGACTGGATGATAATAATACTCACTCAGGTAGATGAGCGCCGAGATTTTAAAGGGCTTCAAATCAAAAACTCTCATTCACCGATTCAGCGCCGTTGTATTTTGCACATGCAAATCAGTCGTCAAACTGGGAACGAGGGGGGGCAAGCTAATGGCGCCACTTGGGAGCTGCTGCTATCTGAAGTTGAACCGTATATGTTATTTTTGGGGCATCGCTTTCTCCTCATCTTAAATCGCATAAGAGCAGGTGGAGATTACGGCAAGATGGAAGATATTCATCACACGGACGAGGACGCGCGGAATTTGTGTCATCACCTAACAGTTTGCTGGCCGGCTCCTGCTGCGTTGCACACCAACAGCAAAATCTTCAGCGGGACGCCCTGGTTGAGGAATTCTGAAGACAACGCCCCCGACGCAGGTAATCTTTTCGCCTCGGGACCGGCGCTATATGTCGAAGATGGCGGTAGACTGTGATGGGATCCTAAAGAGAGACACGGGGAGAAACATTGGAAGAGCGCGACACCCGAACGCCACGCAAAACGGATTTTCCGATTCCTTCTTGGCAAGGCTTGTAGGACTGTTGTCGAAATTTGAACACCCCGAAATGGGAGCGAGGAGGCTGCCTGTGATACGGATGAGACAGCAGCTTTCCGTTTAGGGGACTGATTCATGAAACAGATGGACTGATGGCGTGACTGTGATCAATCGCGCGGCGAATCCTACTCAGATGACAAGCAATGCAATGGATTGGCCAAAGTTACAGAGTCAACCCCCCCCCCCCCCGCCTTCGTTCCTACACCCCAATGTTTTATTAAAGCCTGTTGCTCCCCCTGACAAGGCGATTCATCACTGCCAGCGGCGGTGATGGGTGTGTGTGATCTTTGCAAAGCGGCAAACAACTGTGTTAGCACGAGCCGCCTCTGACCGCTATAATTGGGGTGTGCCGCGCGCATTAATCCGGACGCTGCGAGAAGGGCAAGACCCATTTCAAAACTAATCAAAGTCGACAAATACGCCATCAAAGCTCGAGCGTGAATAGACTGATTGCGATGTCGTGACCTCGGGGAATTCAAATTCGGACGAGAACGCGCGGCTTTTCATTTGGGAACGTTGCTCTCATCACGCCGGCGATTAAAACTCACTTCAAATGGTGCGTGGCAATTTTCTCAAGAAGTGACCTCTGACAACTGCGGGAGCGAGGCACCAAGGAAACCTCCTTTTTAAAAAGCCCTTTTTTAAAAAAAACATGTTGAGGAAAGACTAAAAACGCTGAGGTCACCTCCTGTTCCGTCCCGCTGAGAGTTACACGGGGCCGCCCCGCCGCTGCCGCCGCCGCCAAGGAGAGCCGGCGCTCATCCTGCATTAAATCAAATATTTTTATGGCTTGCTGTCAAACGCTGTTACGCTTTCCACACTTCTGTTTCTTGTCTCCTTTCGCTTCCCCCCCCCCTGTTGTTTTCCGGCGCAATTGTTTTTTGTGTGGTATCACGATTTATGTTTTGACACCACGTCGACAAACACACCCCCCCCCCCCCCGGCGCCTGCTAAATCGCGGGTCTAATCGGGGGAAATCCAACATTTGTGACATTGTCGCCGCTCTGCACTCCCGTGCCTCTTTCAGCCGAGCGCCCACCAGGAAGAAGCAGACTAAACACGGTCAAACTATAATTAGAAATGACTTTTCCTCAAGGATTCAGCTCTACGCGCACACACACATATGCTGCACACGCACTGTAAAGTGACGCGACACTGCACTACAGTATGAGGAACTGATACAAGAAGGGGGCGGGGGGGGGAATGGAGGTGGTCCATTCGGGTTTTTGTGCTTATTCATGCATTAGGACTTGCGTGGGGTCCACCGATGTTGGACCTGGCTCAAAATATCTCTTCTAGTAGAATCCCAAATGTGTTTTCCCTGCACCAAGCCTATCCGAGCACGGGTTAGTCCTTAATGGACCGTGCAGAAAAGGGACCTCTGCAAAACTGTTCGCACGAAGCCGGAAGCCTAACATGGTCCATAACGGGGGGAGCAAATCCTTCCGATTGGTTCGTGGATTCGACTTAAATGTGATTTGAATTTCAGGAGCCACAATTTCGAGTGGTGCCATGTAAAGTTTTGGCAGAAATGCGACGACACATGAAGAAACCGTGGGCTTGCGTTTGCAAACATGACCTGCACAGAGCGAGCTGAGAAAGACTCGGAATGTGGTGAAGACACGGAAGCCATAAATCTGATGGCACAGGAAGGTTCGGCGCAGAGTGTGTGCGCATCATTCACAGCGAGATGTTATACACTTTGTAACGCGCTCCTCAAGGCCCTCTTGCAGTAAGGTGCACTCCCCGCGGGTTTCATTAAGAATACTCAACTGGCTGTTTGCTTCCCGAGTGTGTTTGCAAACTTGAAAGCAAGCGATCAAACCGGCAAACAGCGATATTATTATCTTATAATAGTTATAAATGAAGCAGAACCTTGAGCTGGATTTTCAACCTGAAAGCTACCTGAAGTCCGCGCAGAGCCGCCTCGAATGTAGAGAGGCGGAGCCTGGAAGGCGTAGATGACGTCATTTTCCGCGATACTGGTGAGGTCGTCTTCGTCAAAGAAGGAGCGCTGGAACCCGGTGGCGTAAACTTCAGTCAGGATCACCTTCGGAGGGAAAGAGTTTTATCTGGCGGGCCCCGCCTTGGAGCCTCCATATAGAAAACGAGTCTTCATCTCAGAAGCATGAATGAACCCAAAGGTGTATTGTGCCACTTTTCATGTTACAGTGAAACTCCTCTACAACGAAATCTACTTGGGTGAAAATACCCCCTAGTGTGAAAAAAATCTCACGAATTAACACCATTCCCACTTTCCCGTTTCAAATTTGCTACAGTGAAAAAACCCCCTGTTGTGAAAAATGTCTTTGCTGCAAACATGATTTCGTTGTAGAGGAGTTTCACTGTATTCCAGTCGGAACATCTCAGAGAACTACCACAAGTCATGTTTTCGCGGTAGTTTTACCTGATCTGGGGAAACGTTGCCCTCATCAGCCACCATCCTTCTCAAGCAGGCGACAGAGCCGAACAGAGGCACGGCCAGACCGACTCGCAGGTACCTTTGTCCCTTTGTGCTGAACACCAAAGTCACACACACGGGCCTGCCGGAGAGAGCGACGCACGGTTAGGATGAGCGAGAGCCCGCCTCACCTTTCTTTGGTCATGTTCTAAGTTTGAAGCAGACTGAGCGATGGCCAGGGGGGGGTGGGGGGGGGGGGACAAAAGAAGACTTTCATGAATAAATCAATACATTTTAACATGAATAATGGATCATTAGGAGTTAAGTTTTATGACGGCCAAAGAATGGAATCTATTGCATTTTTAAAAGCAGGGAGCCCTTGGCTCTGACCTCTCCAGAGGCAGCCGCCCCCTTTTTTACGCAGATTTTTCAAGCGGACAACATAGTGCGCCAGTTACTCCTCACCCCTCTTTGTAAAGTGCACCGGGCATCGATAAGCGTTAAAATGTGTCTTTGCCTGCATGTGTGTGCGTGCATAAGTTTCCATACATAGGATTTTATTACATCAAAATCCATTTTTGTATGTATGTCATCTGCTCTGTATCAGTAACATAGTTTTCAAAACACATTGCGAATTGGGTCCTCTAACTCGCAACTTGAGTTCGGCTTGCAATGGCATGGGTGATGTGCTCCTTGAGATGAACTATCTTTTGTACCTTTTCCTGATACACCACGGCCTTCAAATGCCCCCAAAGATAAAAATCAAGTGTGGCGAGATCTGCTAGGCCGCTCCTTAGGAGGCCGATACAAATCCAAGCATCTGAAATTGCTGATTCTAACCACTCAGGATGAGATTGGAGCTCCATCTTGATGAAAGTTACCATCCTCGTTTAGCAGGTTGGAAAAAACAATCTTTCACTCTATATCTCTACCAAAAGTCAAATTTACCAATACCATGGGCTTATTTTTTTTCATCCAAGGGAGATGAACTGGGCACGCTTTGAAATGTGGTTTCAAAAAACAAACATAGCCATGTGGAATATAAATAAAAATATGTTTTTCATATTTTTAAATATTGTCATGATGCGTAAAGATCCTGTATAAATGTATGCTTAATTTTTTTTCCACCAATCGCTACCGACAGTAGGTAGCTCATTTGGACTTCAGGTCACCCGCAGCGGCTCCTCTTCTTTTATGTTGAGGGGGAAGAAATTTCATCTGTGCTGTATGTTACACATACGCACATTTGACAATAAAGTTGTATTCAATTCAATTCAATTGAAAACAGTGACGCCCCCCCCCCACCCTGCTCTGTCCCTGCACCAATGCAAAGATAGATTTGCAACCACACTGGATAAACAAAATGATTCATTATGCAAAGATTTCAATACCGTCGACAGAGGATCCAACGTTTGGGTTGTTCAGCACAGGGCACATTTGTTTGGAGGCAATCTGTGTGTTCTGAGCCCGTGAGAATATTTGCACACAAAGAAACAAAAAAGGGAACCTTGACAACTGACTCGGTTTGACTCAGTCGACCTCTTCAGTAAAGCCCAAAGAAATGACTGTTTGAAAATGCTTCCACCTGTCAAGATTTGTTGAGTGGAATTGTTTTGGAAATAAATACCCAAACGTTTAGGATGCTCATTCGCCATGCATAGAGTCCATTCTACAAAAATGAGCCCCCCCCAACATAAATGTACACAGATTGAAAGGTGATTCAAAGCATTGAACGACATTAGCATCACGGACAAACTGCTCATCCGGCGAAACCCTGCGGTACTCACCTGGTCTGGCGAAGAGGAATCGGCAGTGAGATGCAAAGGAAAGGGTCAAAGGTGTTGCTCTGTTTCAAACAATGGGGGCACGTCAGTGAAGATCTGCGGAAAAACAAAAGTGCACACTTATCAGTCTCCGGGACTTGGCTGCACTTGCAAATTAATCTCACTGATTACGTCTGGCAGGAATGGAGTGGCATTAATTACATCACATGAGAAGAACCCCCCCCCCCAAAAAAAATATTTGAGATATACGCTCTTATCTGATTGGAAGGGCTGCTGGAGAAGACAAGCTTTCCATCATGTTGCATCACTTTCCACGGTGCCACTAATGCTGTGTACTGCCACAGCGGGCTCCTTGCAAGGTAATGTCGAGAACTTCAAAGGGTTTTTTTTTTTTCCCCCCTCCACATCTCAATGCACAGGATGAGGCCCCCGCTGACAACAAATTGAACAGTGCTTGCAAGAGAAGCGGATTCCAAAATGGATGGATGGATGGATGGCTGCACATCATTACGTACCAACTAACACATATGACCGGTAATTTCTTTTCCTTCGTTCAATTAGTTTTTAATTGCTGTGACACGAGCAAAGCCGCCGCAGAGTTTACCGCTGATGGATGCGATTGCTTCTCTTCAGTGATATTTACAGAGCACTCGGGGAGACTGCAATTAGAACAGAGACGATATGTGCACTCAATACATGTGGTTCAAAACGAGGTATAAAAAGGATGATGTCGTTCAAATGTAAGAATGTTTTTCTTTTTATGGTCAAAAATAGTCCAAAACATATTGCGTGGATAGATAAGAGCCAGGATGGGGGGAAAAAATTGGGGCTGAATAAAGCCCTATTGAAGCAAGCCCAGCTGACACTGGCTCACACTGGATCAGTCCCCTCTTGGCAGAGCGGAATGGCTGCCCTACGGATGTCTGATCCTCGCCAGGAAACAGCGAGGGGCACGTTGCGCTCTGCGCATGCAGATCACACTCGAGCCGCTCTCAAACATAGACGTGACCCGCGCTGCTCGAAAAAGACTCGAAAAGTGAAAAGCCAAAAAAGGGGGGAGGTCATGTTCTGGTGACGGACTAATGGAGGAAGCGTGCAAAGGACCAAGGATGTACACCGGAATTCCCGGACTACAAAACACACCTGACTAAAAGCCACAGCGGCTAAATTTAGACACAAACTAAATTGTACACACGTTGGCTGCTTGGGATTAATAGCCACTGGTCTTCGCGTTATAACACGGGATAGTTGCAAATAAAGAAAGAGATCGGAGGCATTACAACCAAATATGGCCGCCGTCATTCACTGAAGGATGTTACAATACGCCGGCAATAAAAGAGATGATTTACTGGGCCCGTAAACTCTCAGCGCCACTTGAACCAAGCTCGAGGTTAAACGGGCAAATACGAGCGATCTGACGCAAACCGCATCGCTTCAACGATTGGAAATAATTAATTGCACACGATTAAACAACGACAAAAAAAATGAATGCATCGTGTGAACATACGATTGGAGCTCTGTCTATACACAACAACAAAAAACAAAAAAAACGTCCTCCACTAATCCTGCATTACTGTTGCAACATACCGTAATTTCTGGACTATAGGGCGCACCTGATTATAAGCCGCACCACTACATTTTTAAAGGGAAAAAAAAAACATTTTGTACACACATAAGCCGCACCTGTCTATAAGCCGCAGGTGCCCATATTGTTACATGAGATATTTACAAAGAAAGACGGTACACAGGCGGCCGTTAAAAAAGTCTTTATATAAGGCCGCTTCATTAAATAAGCCGCAGAGTTTCAACTCTGCGGCTTATTTGTGTGACAAAAGTCGCGGCTTATAGTCCGGAAATTACGGTATGCTACTTTTACCACAGGACAAGTTTGAATACACCGCCCCCATTGTCTCAATGGCATGCGCGCCTGCTTTCCACGCGGTCAAAATGACC
This sequence comes from Hippocampus abdominalis, assembly GCA_018466805.1. Lineage (NCBI taxonomy): Eukaryota > Metazoa > Chordata > Actinopteri > Syngnathiformes > Syngnathidae > Hippocampus > Hippocampus abdominalis. The sequence goes on along the minus strand of CM031709.1, from coordinate 1,919,774 downwards.
CCGACCGGCCCGTTCGTTCGTTCGTTGGGTTCGCGTCCACGTGAATGGTGAGTCAACCCAACTCCTTTGCATCCTGATGTGATGATGGGCCAAAGTCAAATATTTCACGCCTTTGAGGAGAGTAATTACGAGGACGCGCATTATCGTCAGTCGCACCGAGTTGACAATGTGGCGAGGAACTGGCAGCTCAGCACTTGTAAACACGATTAGAGCAAGTTCACTCTAGGGAGGGGAGGGGGGGGGGGCACCTTTTAAAAAGTACATGAAACATTCTGATGTGCCCGTCCGTCATTTTCCTCGAGAGTACATCCTTTGGTTTGACTGTGTTGCATCGCTATCAGCGCCCCCCCCATGGTGTAAATGAAGGATCCGTGCTGAAGTGGGCTCTCCATAGTGCAACGGAAAGTACTCCAAGAAGGTCAGCGTTGTCACAATATTGCGAAAAGGAAACTCCAAATCATTGACACGTTACAGAATTGCGGGAGAGAGTGCAAGGTGACTTTTTGATCCAAGGCTGTTGAGGAATGAAGCGCTTGTAAAACCTTGACAATTAAGTGTTCCTGTTGACAATCTTGATTAGGGCCGACGATGAATCACTTTTTTTTTTTTTTTTTTAATCGACCTTGCAATGTAGTAAATTTCAAATGGCCAAGATTAAAAGAAGCATGACGACTCACTTGTACTGTGCCTGAAAATGTTCCTGGACAAAACTATGTTGCTGTTGGCAAGGGGGCGGGTCAGGATGCTGCAGGTTTCCATCTTCATCGGGATCCTGCAGCAAATAAAGAGCGACACGCCTTCGGTCATCTTCAGCAATCCACAAAACGTTACATGTTATCCAACTATTAAAAGAAAATAAGGCAATTTGTGGAAAGCACGGAGTGAAACCAACACCCCGCCCCTCGGGAGGGCAACGAGGGAGGAAGAGATAAATGACGGAGGAACATATTTATCAACACCAGCGGAATTTTCTGCTGTAATCAGAGAAGACTAAGGCATGACACACACACACACACACGTCACTGAACTGGAAATTTGCGAACAAATTCCGGTAGTCTTTGGGAAAAGTCTGTCAGCACGGGACCGACTTCCGCCCACTTTTGGTCGGATTCTGACCCAAAATGTCAAGGAGCGCACGGATATTGACTGATCGAATGTCATCTTAGGTTTGCGGTGACATATGAGAAACGAAAAGGTCACCCATTCTATATTTGATATATATACTCCATGTACTCTGACCCAGCATTTCCCCTCCCACGTAACTCCCGTCCGTCGGAGTTATCTGCGCGGCGATAACAAAGGAACATTCAGACCATTGTGTGCAGACAGATACAGTTCACCTTATCGCTTCTCAGGCACTCACGGCCAGCCGGCCAGCCAGCGCTTCCCTGTAAATAGACTGTGAGGTGTCACTTGTGTGTTAACAGCCCCCGTCGAGTGTGACCGCCGAACAGGTTACATCTGCGCCAACGTAATTGGTGATTAGGCCACACTCATCTTAATGATGACGGACGGATCGGGTCCCACCACGAGAAAATGCTGAGAGTCGAAGGCGAGCTAACCCAATTTTGTTGAACAAAAATCAGATCTTGAAGCTGTACCATATGCCGAGTGAGCAGATCGGATTTGACTGCGTCCATGCATAAGCGTTCTGTGTTGTATGCGTTGACCTGATTGCACTTGTTGCTCTGTTAAGGACTCGGGTTTCAGGATGAACAAACTGCATCTTGCTTCAGAATAGTGAGCTAAATAAACACCGAAATGCGCAGTTGCTCCTCTTCATAAAATGTTAAACCAAAGAATTGTCAGATTTTGCTTCATCTATAATCCTCAGTGCCGCAATAGGCCTTGTGCAAGCGCCTTGAGGTGTGTGTGTGTGTGTGTGGGGGGGGGGGGGGATAAAATCCTTCACCCTGGCATCTGGTGTGCTGTAATTGATTTGTGGGATTTAGATAAATGACAAAGATATCGCGTAACCGAGTGGTGAGTTGGAGTCGGGTTGCTGCCTCAGCTCTGTCATCAGGAGGCCGCAGTTGAGACATTGTCGAGGCGGACGCAATGAGGAGCGGAGGGGAGACAGCCACTTGGTACCGACAGCTGCCATTGATTGGATACTTTATAGAGTCGGATGCCTCTAAATTAAAGGATGATTTTTCTTTGGCTTTGCGCCAACACTATAAAAGGATAAACCGCTGCCTTGCATCATCATGTCTCACCACAGGAGAGTGTTTTTTTTAATTTATTTATTTGTGCCGCTTATTCAAGTCCCTGTCAAGTAAATATAAAAATGCCTTGTAAATTTGACACTCCAGAGTCAAATACTGTATGCTACTTGAAAAAAAAAATATTTTACACCTGTAATAAAAGTTTTATGATGGTGACAGTTTAACTATGAAAATGTTTCGGTTTCTCTTTTTTTTTTTCTACTGGTCCAACCGCCATCCCAAAACGGGTCTGGCTCCATCTCTGAGGTTTCACTGTATAGTTTTCGCAAGAAAGAACATCGAAAACTGAACGGCAGATGCGCAGTGGAGCTTTTGTGTTCGTTCCAAAATGTCTGGGGGTAACACAGTAATGCACAAACGTGCTGGAATCCACCAAGGAGAGATCGATGTTATTAATAGACTATTTGTCAGTCTTGACTCCGTATTGCATTCCGTCATTAGCCATTTAAGCGGGAAGGATGCCGAGTGACGCCGCTCACTCCCACTGCCGTGAAATGTGAAACTGGTGGGCATTCGTCTTCCAGCGTGAGAGCCTAAAATCTCACAAAATGATCAGTGCACTCTGTCCCACCCTGGATGTTGTCAATAATTCACCTCCCAGAGTAGTAAAAAAAAACCCCAGAAAGTGTAGCCCTCACCTTATCTTATCCTGATGGCCTTTCATGAAGGGAGGGTGGGCTTAGATTGTAAAAGGGGGGTGGCTCGCAAGTGTGTTCCCAGTAATGGCATTGATGTGAATAATTCAAACTGACGGTGGAAACAGAGATAGATATGTGATGTGGGGTCGAGAAAGCACTATCGTGGAGTGATTGAGAATGAGCGCCGGCGGGCGGCAACAGAAACCTCCAGGTGATCATCACGGGCGATTACGCGCTTGTTATGTTATGTTGTGACTCCGCGCGAAGATACAGCCGACATACTCTCTGCAGTATGTGTCGATAAGCTTGAATGATGCTAGCGCAGCAGATGATGATTGTCGTCATAGCGCTACCGTAACAAAGGACAGATAAATGACGGACTGACAAGACTTAACAGCAGCACCCCCCCATCATGTATATGTGTGTGTGTGTGTGTGTGTGTGTGTGTATAATAGATAGATAGATAGATAGATAGATAGATAGATAGATAGATAGATAGAGACCTTAAAAAAGGGGAAGAGATAGAATTACATTGTCGAGAGAAACTGAAGGGTGCCTATAGTTGTGGAGAGAATTCTCTTAAAGCAGGAGAAGGATGAGACAAACTTTAAAAAGAAATCTGTAATGTGTTTAAAAAAAAAAAAAAAAAAAGCTGTAAAAACGATATATTTGTGGTGGCTGGAAGACCTTCTCTCTCCTTGGAGCTGTTATCTGTCTGGGTGGAAATAACTCCATAGAAAAACTAAGCACCATCTTAAATCTGTCGGCAGATTTCTCCGGGCTTTCAATTCCATTTCCTATTCTTGGACACACCTTGCGTTCACTTTTCTTGGTGGGTGGTAGCCATCTTGACTCACTCCCCTTACTTTCTCTCGGACTCAAATAAACAAAGAAATGTATGCAACCGCACTCAACTTAATCGACTCTAATGTATTATCAAGTATCCATTCACCCTGAAGGTTTTTCTGTACATCTGCATTTGCGTGACTTGATTTGTGTTGCAAACGAACATTAGCATTGACAATTATGACAGCGGTTCATCTCAGTTCTAATTTCCTCGTTGGCGCCATGACATCTCTGTTCTGATCGGCCTCGATCTGCCATCTTTGCCGGGTCTGTCGTTGGGACGGCTGGCAATTCGAGCGCTTCGTCAACTTGCCCTGCTTTACTGCGTACGGTGAGAATGACTAATACCCGCAGGGATTCTCTATGGGCAAGCATCCAACAATGAGGAAATTACAACTCCGCGCTGGCTCTTATTCTGCGTATTGTGTGTGTGCCCTCCTGGTGCTCAACTAAAACAACATCACAAATATTTCCCAAAGTGATCGCAAAGTCGAGTCTTTCCAAGCAATCGCTTTAAAACGGCCTTCTCAAGTTATTACAGCTCACCTGAGCGCACGGCAAACGGATTGTGATGATTTCAGTCCACGGTTTAAGGACACAATACAGATCCGTGGTGGATGTTGAGCATACGGCGGACACAAATCAAGCATGACGACGCATCCGCTTGAAAATGGCGGCTCTTTTCTTGAGCTCGTCGGTTCGGCACAAACAGATTTTATTGGTGCTCTCGAACTGGAGCGATAGAATGGCTGATAGCAAGAGGCTTTAGTTTAAACATCGGCATCCGTTCAGTCAGGTAGCTAACAGCAAACAAGGGGGCCATATGCATCTGCCTCTCAAAATGCATCCCTTCCATCCTTGTTTCTATGGAAATATCCGCCGCTCTTGAGGAGAAGAGAGCCTCCAACTGCACAGTGAGCAGAGCAGACTTGCGCCACATTGAAATTGAAATGAGAGCACCAAAGGCGCAATTTGCTGGTGAATATGAGGCTCGCTCCACCTTTAGGAGACTCTTGCTGCCACCAGGAGAGCCGCAGGAAGATTCATTCGAATGAGAAGTTAGGGTTCGTAAGCAGATTAGCTTCCTCTGCGGCTCATTGTGAGCGGTGTTGTGACATCGGCGACAGCAAATGCGAAACGCACAACAACAAAGACACACGGGCGGCCTCAGTCGTCGCGGTTTGCGACGGCAGCTAATAAAGACGTCGCTAAGATCAGGGGTCAGCAACCCAAAATGTTGAAAGAGCCAAATAGGACAAAAAAAACCCAACAAAAACAAATATGTCTGGAGCCGCAAAAAAATAAAAACCTTCTATAAAACTTACAATGAAAGAAACACATGCTGTATGTAGCGGACTGGACTATCGCGGAATTGTTTATGTTATTCATTCCTTTGTTGTGTGTTCACAAACGCCCCCCCCCCCCATAGAATTTATTTTGTGATTTCCTCACTTGGTTTTTTTCGCTTGAATTTAAAACAGTCCTCGCAAATCTTCCTTAAATAAAGGCTCTGACATTCTTCAAGAAGAATTCACCAAGAATAAAGAATTAAGAGAACAATCGCAAACCACTTGAAGCACAAATTGAAACCACCAATGTTTGGGCGGGGTTAAATAAAATTCAGTCAAAATAGCTCGCTGGCCCGCTGCGCTACGACACCAGCGGGACGTCATCACCATGACTACCGGAGGCGGAGCGAGGGCACTCGAAGTCGGTTCTGGATTCAGCATGTTTTGAAACGAGAACCTCCGAAATCCTTGACGATTCCTTTGAATGGCTCATATCAAGCAAATTGTCATTTTCATATCAACACAGAAATTCGCGAAATGGATCCTTTTAAATTGGAGGCTATAAGTTTGTTACGGACAGAAGATGCATCGTCACACAAAAGCTGCAGTGGCACGTTTGTGAAAATGGTGCGCATTCCAAAAAATAAAACACATTTTACTTAATTTCTCAGTTAATAAAACGCAGAATCTGCTGACGAAATGCAAGCATATGCAGGAAGCAGATTATCTATTTGTGGGCAAATGGATGCATGGGAGATGTGTGTCTTAGGAACTCATCCTGCATTGTGTCCCTGTTGACCAACAAGCCCCCCACCCCGACACCAACAGAAGTGCCGTCGCTTAGCCAGGCGCGTACATTCATGTGAAAACGAACACATTCTACAGGTACTACATCAAAAAATGTCAAGTCGAATCTAAGAAGTCATTCCTCTGGCGAGTTCCTGATCTCTCCCACTGTCACTACTGCTTACCGCTCTGCCTCCCATTCCACTTTTGCACTGAACTCCCCCCCGCCCCGCCCCCCCCGCCCGCTCCAACCCCCACCCCACACCTCTCCTCAAACTAGGCCTGCACAACAAGTGTCTCTTTCTTCCTCTAACTTACAAAGAGCCCCAGTCAGAGAGAAAGTAAGCAAGAGAGCGTGAACGAGACGGCGTCGCACTCGCTTCTTGTTTCCAGAGCGATCAGCGATCAACAAATCAAGGGGCGAGGAATGCCAGAGTGAAAGCCGTGGCGATTCCAACAGCAAACGTTAAGTTTGCCGTTTCAATTTTTGCGATCTGGGATTGTGACATGTCAGAAATACAGTGCGGGAAGGCTGATGGCTCTTTTACACTCTGGACTGTGGCTCTCGGTGCTAAGTAGTAAAGCCCAACGCACGCTTTAGGAAGAATGAGAGCGGGTCAACCGGAGGATGAATCAGCAGCATTAGAAGTGGAGCCGGTTGATTTGCTGGCTGCCGGTGGAAACGTGCGCGGACTGGTGAAAGGGGGCCGACGCCTCCCATCGGGCTTGACGACGACTCCCAACCCCATATGACTGCCAGAGATCTCGTCCAGGAGAAGACCTACACATTTTTAAGCCTCCGCGCAAATGACGGTTAATACGCTGTTCGGGAAGACGCGAGCTCATGGTCACGTTACCTGACCGAGCGAGGTGAGCGAGCGTGACTGAGATGCTTACTCAAGAGCTGCCCTCCATCTTGCCCTCGCCGGGCCCCTCACAAAGCTCCTTTTTGTGCAAAAGTGATAGCGGATCGCCTACCGCGGCCTCACTGCGCATTCTTCGTAAGGTACAACGGGTGAGCTCGGCGGGGATGAAGCACAAGTTCAAGAGTCGATGATTCGTCGGGAGACCAAGTTGACGGCACAAAGTGATGTTCCCTCCCGTTTCCCCGAGAGGACTATTCGACCACGTGTTTTCTTTCTGACAGAAACGAAATCCATGACAACCTGCACACTGACCGATGGCAAAGTGCCCAGACTAATAAAAGAGACCACTACAGCGTCGACCTGCAGAGATTTTCCGCTGTCTCTCGCAAAAAAGCAAGGGGAGATTTCATACGCGGCATTGCGATCACAGCCCCATCTGGACTCTTCTTTCCGTCCGCTTTTGTTTCGATGTTTTGGATTCATGCGGTTATTTCCTGCTTTAGTCGCAAATGTTTTTTTCCCAGTTGGCAGGCATGCCCGCTACAGGGTTCCCACTCTTCCACTTGATTTTTATTTATGGACATTTTAAGGACTTTTTAGGGCTAATTTAGCCATTCTAAGGACTTTTGAGGGCGAATGTAGCCATTTTTTAAGGACTTCTTCTGAATTCAGCAGGGGATTCACGGTGGATTTAATGCCCGCTCAGCAATATGCGGGCTGAACAAAAAGCCACATTATCACTGAGCTGGTGTTCAAATCATTGCTGCCAAAGGAAGGGCACATTTTTATTTTTAGGGCCAATCAGCTAACCCTTTATATGACATACTGTATGTCAAATTTTCATTTTCCTACCTGTATTACAGTTAGGAAAATGAAAAATACTTAAAATTCATTTTCAAATAAAGTACACTAAGAAAAAAATACATTTAGAAAATATAAAACTTCAATTTATTTTCAAATAAAAAAACACATTTTTAAGGATTTTGATTGATTTTACAAGCTTTCCGTGAATATTAAGGACAATTAAGAACATCATTTTACAACTTCTATTTTTATGGATTTTTATGAACTTTAAGGACCCGTGGGAACCCTGCGCTAGGCTGCTCCCACCATATGTGACGTGCCCATCACTTGGTTTGCCGGCCTTCGTGTCCCACCTTTCTTTTTGGGCTCGTTTACCGGCACCACCACGCAGATGTGTCACGCTGTAATTTGCTCTGACAGGCCAGCCATGTTGTCAGGCAGATTCATCAATATGGAACAACAACGGTAGCAGGAATGACTCCCAGAAATATATTTACTCAAATAATCATAACCCTCCTGTCACTTTGATCAAATCTAAATCTAAAAGCTGAAACTGAAAGTCGACGTCTGTTCTAGCGTTTCCACCGAGAGAAAGTGTATCGTTTCCCTTCGCAGGATTACGAGTTATCCAACGCACGAGCTTGCGCGTGCTTCGTACCATCTCTCTGAATAACGACGGCATAGCCTTCATTGGACATCCCGACGTACTGTAGATATCTCCAGACGCCACGGAGACAAAATAACAGAATAAATCATGTCAGCACCGTGCCTCAGGAAGGAGTTCCGGTAGATAGAATGAGAATCTTTTCCCATCAATCACCAAAAGCAAGTGTCGCTCGCTCGTCTCATAAATGACGCAGATGGTTATCATCACCCTCATACGACGACGCACAATGAGGCATGTCGATTATCAACAAGTCAAAACAGGATTTCGATAATGCATACAAAGTTGGGTCTTGATGGTTCCAAGCATGGCGACATGTCGCCATGGCGGGAGCACAAATCACCACTCTGGTATTCTTTGTCCCCAGTCAAGGAATCGGTAATCACGCAGTAATTCTGCCAGCCATGATCCCGCTATACTGGATCAATAGTGCATCCAACAGCCTTTCCAAACCTTAAGGCGGCGGAGGCTTCCAAACTTTTTCCTCAATTATGCAATTATGATCTCAGTTCATCATTCATGGGATATGTTAATGCTTCAGACAGCAGAAGGTGGAGCAAAATATTTTCACTTCCGAGACTGATCTTAATTGACGATGCGTTACAAAACCTCTTACCCTTTCACAAGCTTTGGTTGTATTATTGTTATTGTGCGAGGCCAGATTGATGTCTTCGTGGACGCGATCCAGCAGCCACAGAAGGAACTCCAGGGCGTCGTGTTGGGAATTACCACGGAACTGCGATCCAAACTTGGACACGATAGCCTGCAGAGAGAAATCACAAAATTACATTCTTGCAGCACAATCACCCGATTTTTTTTTTCAAAGTCATTGATCGTGAGCAAAAATACTTTCATTGTATACCAGTGGGGTCGGTCATCCAAATTCTTGGTTCAGTCTTCACAAATGTGTCCATTTGCAATTTTTGCTGTTTCTATCGTTTCAATTGTGTGTTTTAAAGAGCTTTTTAAAAAGTGCCATAAATGTTGCGATAACATGAGAAGGTTATATTAAAAGAATTGCATTTTTTATATGGTGGCACGTTCTAGAACATAAGCACGGCATTTGGTGTTTAGGTGCCAGATGAATCTATAGCTCCAAAACTCAATTAAACAGGAATGAAAAATGCAAATTATTGGCTGGCAGTCTCGAAAAACACAAACACAGATGAGAGATTATACAAGAGGGGGCAACAGACTGTCATCTTTGCTTCCTAATCCCATCATATATTGCACATGCGCCTCATCCAGCTCAAATTCCACCACAGCATCATATACGAAATACACGGGAAGGCCTGGCCACATTACTTAAAAAAAAGTTTCCTCTGATTCTGGGAAATGAGAACAATATACTGTCATACGCTGTGATTTTGGAGCATTGTAATTCCAATTTAAATACAGTCAAACGTCGGTTTTCGTCCATAATCCGTTCCAGGAGGCTGTTCGAAAACCGAAATTGTTCGAAAACCGAAACCACGCTCTTTTTAAAATAAAAATGTTTACTGAACAAGTCTGCTCACAATGGAAAGCCACCCGAGGAAGCGTCACTTCCTCATGTAAGGAAGGCGAGAGGAGTCAAATGGTGCATTCAAGTGCGCTCAGGTTGTTCGAGAACCGAAATTTTTTCGGCATCCGAGGCATGAAAAACTCGAAATCTTGGGTCGAAAACTGAATTGGACGAGAACCGAGACGTTCGAAAACTGAGGTTTGACTGTATTTGCTTACCAATTTACAATCTATACTTTGGTTTGAGCTTTACTTTCACGAGCCTTTTTTTCTTCAAATTCTTCAATTTCTGTTTGACTTTTGCGACATTATTATTACGTTGAACGTCAAATCGGACCACATTCGGGGGTGTTGTATGTTTCACTGTAAGCAACAACCTTTGGCTGCCGGAACGACGTTCATGTTCATCCAGCTTGCATGTTTACCTGCACTCCCATCGTTTCTCAGGCCCGTCATGTTATGGGAACTGATAAACTGTCTGCGGAGTAACTGTTTGACTTTCAGGCTTTGTCCCTGCCCAGGCCCCCTCTGCGCAAACACATTTCTTGCCGGGAGGGGGGAGGGTTCAGGACTCTGAGAATACACAAGAACTGTCCACATCAAAAGCCCACGTGTGCAGCCGCAGAAGACACTCAAGTTCGACACGCCTGGACACCGTTCAATCGCAAGAAACTAGATAACGACAGCGTTCGCAAACAAATGAATACGTCCTCTCACTTCTATTAAGCCACAAAAAGGTGGTAGTGGAATGTGGCAAAGCTCCAAGCATTCAGCAGGACTTTTCTTTTCAGTTTTTTTTTTTTGCTCCTGACCGAGACGCGCAGCCAAATGACCCATTTCATTCATTCAACTTTCTTTGAAGAACCTTTTCTTTCCAACAAACGGGGACACATTTCCATTTGTATTGTCGCGTTCATGAACAGCATGAGCGGTACGACACAAAGCGGGGGTTCAAGGGCATGAAAAATAACTTTTTGGGGGGGAGGGTTTACAAATCAAAAATGACAACGCGGTTAAGATTATTAGGCTATAAATAGCGCCGAGAATGACTTCTCGTGATTGCAACTCCTTTCCAACGCCCCCTGAAGATGTCAGCCTTCCCGAAATAGCGCCGACTCCAAATGTTCTTTCAGGTGTTCCTGAAGCCGTGGGCTATGTTTACCACTAGCCAATAACAAAGCTCTTTGGTTCTTTTATAATGCCCCCTGGCAAGCTGCTTTGCTATTACTCAACAGGCAATTTCAGACGGGCCTGGCGGCATAATCTCGAGACTTCGTACGGCGGAAGTGTGTGTTTGTTTTATGCGGGGAAAGAACTAATCATGTATACATTTGAAGAAAAAAAAAATCGTTTTAAATGATGTGATTGAGAAATGAAAACTGCAGTATGGGGACTTAAACAATTTGGGCTGACGATCAAAAAAATTGTTGTTTTTGATAGACCAACTAACAACATTACGTGGGAGTCAATCAATCAATGACTGTCACATAGTGTGTCTAATGTAACATGCTGCAAAACGGATGGCATTTCGGGCCCGTGACTCTCGGACGTTGCCTTCCTCACTCCGATATATTCAAGTGTGAGTTAAGTCATGGGAATCAATCAAGCCTAACGTGTTCCAGTAAACATACGTGCGTCGAGATATCATTTCCAACAGAGTCATTAGCATTTCCAAGAATAGATCCATTGTGGCGTTTCTTTGCTCACTCGGCCATATTATCTACTTCTTGCCTCGGCTCACAGGAATCCAGCACAAAGAACTGCAGGCAGATAAAGGACACCCCCCACCCACCACCCACCACCCCCCCGCGTCATGTTAAGCATGGCCAGTGAACGGAGGAGCCCGAGGATCTTCTCATAGGATTCTGTCACAGCACCTGATCATCACGAGTCAACCCTTTCCTAAGCTTACCTGCACCTTTTATCACTTTATTTGCAGACCAGACTATTGTTAGTACAATGCTGAGATGCTATGGAGGGAGGGGGTGGGCGGGGGGCACTTGAACGGAGCACCCGATGACCCCCCCCCCCCCCGCGGTGGCTCCGGTGACACTAAACAGAAGCCTTCTTATCAGCTCGCAGAACACCTCCGAGGTCATGCAGTTTGTGATTTTGTGTGCTCTGAGCAAGTCGGAATTTATGACGAAAAAATAAAGCAGGCAGTCAGGAATTGAGGGCCAACGAGAGCCGATTTCTGTCCTTCCAGGTACAATCTATCTCTTAAAGGTGTACAAAACAATGATCAAATAAAACTTGTTTTTTGCTGTTGTTGAACACAATATTGTCAAAACAATCCCTTTCACACAGACCCGCCAAAACCTTTCAAAATCCATTTTCCACAAGGGGATGAATAAATGAGCATTCTTATATACTGCATTTGTCTGACTACATCATGAGGGGGGGGAATGAGATCAATGTGGAATTTGTACTCTAGTACATATGAGAGTTTGTGCTTTTTCTTTCATGATTGTACTTTGGTATAAAGACTAATTCAACTTCTTTGTACTAGAGTTATCTGCACAAGTTCTTCAATACAGGAGTGAGTACTTTTACTCACTGTGTACTTCTCTTTCTCGGTCAGTACCAACTATTGCTAACAGCTATATCACAGGAGTGTGCAGTGAGAGGTCTTCAGATGTACGAGAAGTTGTCCTTAAAATTTTGCTTAATTGAAAAGAATGTATATTTGTTCCTCTATTTATACCCGCGCCATATAATGACAGGCAGAACAGTTTAATACATCATAAATGTCTTCCACTGTATGACGATGAACAAGCGTGTCCACTTTTCATGACATTGTTTGATGGTATGCTGGGTGATTTTTCTTGGTTGCGTCTTGGCGCAATAAAGGTTATAAAATCACTGCAATGTTGTTTCCCAACTTTATTGAGCCAAAGCACATCATCTACCTCCATTCAGGGGAAGAAAAACCCCCAAGCACAACACTGCCAAACATAAAATGTCACAAAATGTGGATACATAGGTTAACTCAAGTCAACTTTTATTGATGCAGCGCTTTCACAACAGCCACGGCGCTTTATGGAACACAGCAGCAATACTACAATCACAACTTGAAATCAAAATATCCTTCTCCATTCCTACATACTCCTTCTTGGAAGTAGTTACAGTTCAAAGAGGAAAGGTTTGAAGTGACCTTTCACCAAGTGGACTCGTAGATGAGGTGACAAATTATTTGTGGTCAATCAAGTATTTCACTTAAGTGAAATTGGATCACATTTTCGGTGGCACGTGTGACAAGCTATCGGTTGGGAAGCATTTGCTTTGTACCGCAAGGATGCAAAACGCGTACCTTGAAGTCGACAGACAGCTGCGGGGTGTATTCCAAAGTCCACAGAGCCCGAACAAGTGAGGCCAAGTGCTCCGTGACCTCTCCGTTAGCGACGCGAGTCTCCCCGCTCGTCGCGGTCCCGTCGCCCGCGGTGTCACTCAGGTCCAACTTGTACCTCTCCAGTCCCAAGTACTCGGCCAGCAGGTCGGTATTGCTCAGACACTGGACCACGGCGTTCATGAAGCACGTGTTGCCGTGGTTTTTCAAGCCCAGAACGCCCGGCGTTTTGTCCCCGTACCGGTAACGTAGTTTGTCCCTGCCAAGAGGAGGGTTCTTGGCCAACCGAGGCACCTGTACGTCCTCTTTGGCCATCCCCGAGCTGGCGCCGAGGGTGCAAGGTGTGCCGTTCCCAAAGCCTCCATCGTCGTCCTCCGCGTCCCGCGCGTCCGCAAAGTGGGTAAAAGTGCCCAGAGTTTTGATGATTCTGTTCATAAAACTCCCCACGGACTTGAGTGATTTCTTCCGAAAAAGCCTGACGGATTTCGGCTTCTTCTCTTTACGCTTGTCCTCCTTCGACGAGGGCATTTCCTGCTTCTCGTCCATGACGGCGCCGACACTACTCCCCCTCGGGTCCGGTCTGGCACTCTTCATCATTGTCTTGTCGAGTCCGTCGCCCGCGTCCCGCTTCTCCTCCGCCAGTCCCCCCTTCCCACGAAGCACATGGAAGCGCGCCCAGAGGTGACACCATCGCCATCACAGCAGCGCCCTGTTCTCCTCGTCCGCCCACCCGACACGCCACCTTCTTCCGCGTCCATCCCGGCGCCCGAAACTGAACCGAAGGCGTTCTTTTATCACGCGGAGCGTCACACGTCCCCCCGCCGGCACGGGACCGAGATAAGGAGCCCTCTCGACGGCTTCGCTCTCCCGCTTTTCCAGTCTCGTTCCACTTCGCCGGGGAAAGGCTTGTGATTGTGGGACGGCGTGCCTCCTCCTACTCTTCCCCCCCAGCACACGGAGCGCATACACCCACTTGACAATTAATTAGACTCGGAAGTACACTCCGGCTATAGAATGTGTTCAATATCAAGAATCTCAATCATTTTTACACCAAATACCACTTTTTAAAAAATACTTTACACGACGTGCCACCATCTTGGCTAACATTACAATACAGTCATGTAGTAGGCCTAAGTCGTCGTTAAAAATGAGACAGTGACTAAGTTTACATGCAGTCGATAACCCTTTAAAAAGCTGAATATTGGCAGTATTTTAGTGATTACAAGCCATGTAAACGCCCCCCCCCCCAAATATTATCACTTGTCTCACCGAATAAGCACACTTTTAGCACAAGAGGGAAAACAGACTACGGACTATGATGTGTGTTATCGACGGTACAAAGTAACAAGTAATGACTTCTATTTGGGTCCATGCATAGTTTTAAATTGGGTTAGTCAAATGTGATCAACTGCGGCAACGTATGTGTTTACACTCTTAGAAGTAGAGGCGCCGACTAGAACCATATAGCTCCTTCCAAAAAGGTTCCTCAATATTGAAATGCTTCCTTTAGTCTTACAGAGAACCCTTGAAAAATCCTTTTTTTTCACAAGAACAAAACTCTGCCCTTCAAGAAGAACCCTTTTGGAAACTTAACGTCGAAGAGCGTAAGGACAATTCATACCAGAGCTCGTAATGGCTCGAACACTCCCCACACAGAGACTCTCCAACTTGAGCTATCGTTGGAGTTGGAATCATAAACGTGGCTTTGATCTCTCAACCGCTATGTTGCTTTGTTCCTTTGCAGTTTCATCTTTGATGACATCACAACCAGGCTCCGCTTTAACTGTTCACCCTCAGAGCCAGACAGAGAGATTACAATTACCATTAAAAATGTTTGCACTTGGGCTTTCTGCTATTCGTCGGACCACGCCCGCTATTTAACTGAACGCCGTCATTCCAGATGACCTTGCCACCTGTCTGTCCGCTTGTCCGCTAGCCACCGATACCCCTAGACAATACAATATTACAATAAAACCATTCCTCAGAACCTCTTGGCACCTGATTCTAGAACGCCGACTGAGCAAGGGTGTCACTGTCCTCTGGCTGGCCGACCACAATTGATTTGGTGCGTACTGTAATGGAGAAGCAATCGAGGCCAGGGTAGAGGAGGGCCAGGTTGTTCTGGGATATGTCATGAAAAGGTTTGTAGAGGCTGAAGTGAATTTTTTTTTTCATGGCGCCTCAGATCTCAGATTATATGAGTCAGACTATCTTAATGCCACACTAGTTTCAGATACTTCATGTGCTTTTTAAAAAAAAAAAAATCCTACTTCAATGAAGGATGCATTTTGGAGTAGCAGATCCTTTGGAATGCATTTATCATAGGTTACAGTGTCCTGGATTAGAACCGTCATTCCTTTGGCATGAAGTAAATGAGCCGCATTTAAGGACTCGGGCTGTCCGACAAACACTCCTACCGGATTTTTTTTTGCAGCAGGGAGCAAAAGTTCTCCTCCCCACAGAAAAATGCTATTCATGTGAGAAATACGTCACGTCAAGGTGTTATTTCCGTTCAGAGCAGCCCCGGTGATGGCAACCGTGTGAGACTAGGGCTGAAAACTAGCATTTACGCTAAATCCAGCGCATTTATATTGTTTATCTTGTGTGTGTATAATGTGCGCTGTCCCAATGAAATAAATAAGCGGTCAAAAATAGTTGGTTTTTTTGTTCGAAACAGAACATATAATTCCAGTAAATATACAATACTCATATCCTCTTTCTTCATACCAAACACGTAACCCACGCAAGATCTTTGCTGACATCCCATGGATCTTTTTTTCTCACAGCCGCCAAATGATATGAGAGCGATGTGATGAAACTGCCAAGTATTTTCATCATTTTCCTACAATGGACTGGCACAGATAACGCATTCAGTCTCCCATCAAGCGCAATAATGACCCTGTGGGCATTTCAAAGCTGGGGCAGCTTTAATCACCTCAAAGCACAATGTTCAATTGACCTGTGCTTTTCAATGCCATTTCAACATTTTCTTATTTCTTTCTTTTTTTTTGGGGGGGGGGGGGTGTCTAATTCCCGATCAATATAAAATTACAAATTGCTTACTATTCCCATGTATATGTGGACTTTATCGACTTAAGGAGCTTCTTATACAACGTCGAGATACAAAGGCTGGAACGTCATGCAATGAGATCATTGTTCCCCCCGATGTGGGCCGAAAGTTTGAGTAATGACACGCTTACAGTGGGTGACATAATCTATCTGCGATGACAGACAAAGACAGGTCTTTGCAGAGAGGAACGTGTCATCTTCTGAGACGACGATGGCAACAGAGAACATCTGCCGGACTGACTCATAACCCAGGGAACAGCCGCTCTTTCAGCTGAACAAACAATTCGCGTTGTTTTTGCTCCGACCATCTCATCATATTTAGATTAGTAGAGCCTCTGTCTATAAAGCGCCCCCCCAGAGACCGTCAGAAGATGAAATCCACGCGAGTACAGTATATCTCCATCTTTTACAGCTCTGCTTATTGAATTCTAGTGTTTCATGCATTTTTTATTATTTTTTTTTTAAATCACAAACACTTTAACCTTTGCTGAGAATCTCTTTGGAGAAAAGGAAACAGAAGGAGCAGAGTGGGCGAAATCTGGTCCGAGATTATGTAGGCCCCATCTGAGCTGGCAATAACTCACATCTTTTCATCTGAATGCAGTTGGCACAGGGTTTATGCTTTCTCACTGATTCATGCACCTAGTGAGCGCCGGGCAAGAGCCCCTGGCCCCCCCATGAAAAACACCTGAACAGACAAACGACAAGCATTTCCTCAACCACAGACAACTGCCACTACGGTACCTCCAGACTGCGGACTGAGCTATTTCCATTCTTGCCTTATTTCATCCCCAGCCAGTCCTAAAGCCGCCGGATGTCAACCGTTATCAGTTACAGCAGGAAATTAGACGCCCAGCTGGCACAGAAGCAGAAATGTGTTTTATATTCTTGTCACGTAAAATTACCTGATGGGTTTATCGCCCCACATCACAATACCCCCCCCCCCCCCCCCCCGCTCAATTCGTCTCCATGGTGGTCGCTGGCAACAGCTGTCAGTCATGAAAATATACAGTACCTGCTGAATTGTGACCAGTATTCTTGACTGGAAAAAGTTCACGCTGCTCCTATTTGCGCGTTTAAAAACATGCACTTTTAAATGACGGATGACGACGGTTGTTGGGTCTGGTCTATAAATAAAGAGGTGGTGGAATGTCACATTTATTGAAGTGCAAATTTCCTTTCAGCGAAGCATAAAGTGCTCCGAACAGCACGGTAAGGGCCACTCATTGGCCAGAATTTCACTCATGTCATGAAAATGTGCTTGTTGTTTCAAGTGCTTCCATTTTCTATAGCGATTGGCCTCATTAGGATTGCAGGTGAGTTGGAGCCTCTGCCAGCAGACAGTGGGTGACAGGCGCGGGATTGATCCTGGACTGGTCACCAGCCAATTGTCCGGGCAAGAAAATCAACACAAGCATGGTTTGGAGCATGCAAATTCCACAAGTGAGATCCAGACATAGAATGTGGCTAATGCTGCCCTTTTAAAATCCAAAATCATGTTAAATACTGAAATTACATCTGCATTCCTCTAATATAACCTCAGACTAAGCTCTCTTTATTGCGGTGACTTCCAAATGTATAAACATCTTCTTACATACATGATAGAATGGCTCCCTCTTCTGGTCAAATTTCATTTTAACACCTTATTTATTATTTTTAGGTCACGCTTGGAAAAGAGAGATTGAATTAATCTCAATTTTTTTTTAAACTTGTTTAAATAAAGGAATAATACAATTTTACATTACCTATTTTGTGTCTGTGGGTGAGACTAGCCTATACAGCTATTTATCACATTACTGTTTATTTTGTTATTATTTTTTTTAAGGCAGTGGTCCCCAACCTTTTTTTTTTTGTGTCAAGGACCGGTTGAGACAAGTACATGCTGTTCACGGACCGACAACCATTCTTTCATTGCTTTTAAATCGCCAGTTTTAAAGCACTGGTACTGACAACAAAGATAATTATAGCCTAATTCTACATTCATTAACAGATTTTTTTCCCCCCATTCATTTCAAACAGTGTAATTCTGTAGTACACTAAATGTAGAATAAAATAAAATAACACAGTGAACTACGAAGATGTGTGTGTGTGTGTGTGTGTGTGTGTGTGTGTGTGTGTGTGTGTGTGTGTGTGTGTGTGACGAAACACGTTTTAAAATGCTTTTTCGATACTGTCACGGAGGTATTCATTTTCCCCTTTTAATCGTTGTCATATTCGACAAGCTATTTGGGCTCTAAAGCCATAATGTAACCATAGAAACATTTGATGTGACATCGTTAAAGTCCTGCCATGCTTTAAAAAAAAAAAAAAAAAGGGAAAAAAAGGACCATCTGCTTGTTCCTTTTGTGTTGTACACAATGTGTCGTGAATCAGTGGCCCCTGTCACAACAACAAAAGTGGGGCTCATGTTGGAGCAGCGGCACTCTGAACAAAGGTCTTCACCAGGGGTCACTTTGGGATCGGAAGACCACCCAGTTGTGTGCCTGAAGACACAGTCGGAACTATGCACCCTCAACTTTGCAAGGGACGATAAATGACAATGCCGGAGCAATGATTCGGTCTTTAGAAATGGCTCTGTCGATGAAAAGAGTCCATACATTCGCTTTACAGCTAACATCTGCGTTGGCGTCGTTGAGAAATGATTTATGCACAACTTAAAAAGCTCAAAACTGCCATTAATAACGCCTTTCAGACCGTGTGTTCGATGGGACGTTCATTTTAACAAGAGAATCTCCCTCGTGGAGCCACCTACGATTTATCCTGCAGGGGGCAGTGTTGGTTAGAAAATGGCCGCTCTCGGTCACATACATCTCCGTGAGTGGAAGCCCCGATTTAAATAAATGTTTGAGGGATTTGTGGCGCTTTCGACGCAGTGGTTTGTCATGGATTGCGAGATATTTTGTTGACCGCCGAGTTTTATCTGGCAGACATCACTAAGTTAAACCGCAAAAGTGACAAACACAAACCCTGCCAAATGGTCGAGTCAGGCCAATATCTTTCAAATTTAGGGTGTCGTTTTTAGTGTCTCTTGGCAGAGAATTGTACGTAGCTGATTCAGATAATTATATTTAAGATTACAGTATATTTTAAATTTCATCCCGGCCTTTATTTTCAATTAAAAAGTAGCATAGAGTTCAAACATAGCTATTTATGAATCGCTTGTGAATATGGATACTGGGGGATAACCCTAGCTAACTTAAAAAAAAAAAATCTGAGATTTATTAAAAGCACTTTTTTTTAAAGGCAATAACCCCCCGGCCCCCCAAACTCACTGAATTCTTAATATGCGTCATTCAAGGTCTTATTTGCAAAGTTTGAATGAGAACAATCAGACACAGTGTGGGGTCTTTTTGAGCCACAGCAGTTATCTTTCACGCCTCAATTATCTAAGATTTCCTGTCTGGAAAGCTTCTGTTCAAAACCTTCCGCAGAACCTTCATTGTCTATTAGTTATTGAAATAAAAAAAAAAAGAAAATAAAAGAAAGAGAAATCTAGATGATAAACGGTGGTGTCCCTGGATTTAGGCCTCTTAAGTTTTCATTGAATGCGGCAGACAGTCCAGCTGCAGCGTGGCCACCTTAAGGGCGGAAAAAATCCTTTGGGGGGGAAAAAAAATAATTGGATGAACTTCTAATCTTCACGCCATCGCACTTGAAAGCAGTCTGAATGATTACACACAGTGGATCACCCAATAAATATGTAGCAAGGGTTTGGTTTCAACAAAAATTCCGGTTTTATAAAATAAAATCAAAACAAAAAGAATAAGGACATGTTAAAATGTCACAGGGGATTATGACGCTCGACTGCATTCGAACAAGAGCGCAAGGATTTCTTTCACCTTTTGTAATAACTCCACAAAAACGTGACATGATATAGTGGCAGATGTTTGAGCAAAAGAATCGTTCCAATTCAATCACATTATTTTTGCTCTGATAGCACATAAATATTCCCAAGCAAATTAATTCCGAGATATATTTTGTGAAATGTTAATTATAAGGAAGGGGGGGGGGAAAGCATGAAGTTATGAGAATAAAGACAGAGGCAAATGTGATATTTACATTTTCAAACTCTTTGAGTTTTTCCTTTCATTGAGCGGCAAATTCATTCGGTGAGTAAGAAGAGGAGAAACTCCTGCGGTTGCTTCACCATGACAGCACGGCTGCTCCATGCACTCTGAGCATCTGACAATTCCTGGCCAAGAAACATCACCGTGCTTGAGTAACCTCAAGCGATCTGGCGGCATCTGATTTAAAAAAAATTTTTTTTTCCTGTTTGCAAAGCTCAAGATGGTCATCACATACACAGACGCACGATCGGGAGTATAAGGTGGTCTCCAAGTGCCCACTTTACAGTGAGTGGAGACTTTCTTTGTGTGCACCGATCTCCTGCAGAAACTCCCGTGAGACTTTTACGCTCCTGCCATGCCACATGCCACTCCTGCACTGAATTTTACACCCACAATGGCGCAAACATTTATGTAAAAAGTGGGGCTGAAAATCTTTCTAGAGGCATTGGGCACAGCCCCCCCCAACACCTACCTACCAAGATGCAGGATATCCTTATGTGGCATTTGCGAGAAGGAAGGGTGAAGGCTCGGAACACTTGATACATGTTCCATGTCACCCGTGCAAAGCTGCGCATTCCACACGCACAAGTGGATGTCACCAAGTCTGAAGGTGCTTCAAAACTGATAGCCGCATGCAGACACGCGCTGCCAAAAACAAGAAGATGAAGTAACCCCGACGGCGGCTTTATCTTCCCCCCTCCCCCCCGCGCGCGCACCTCCGCAAGGTAATGTGTTCAACAGCGGGTCAGGCGGTCAGGCGTGGCAAATTGAAAAGTCTCAAGGGATTCTCGGAAGGAATGGAGAGCTCGATGAGTTCATCTTTTTTTTTTTTGTCAGCGTTACAATGATCGTGGCATCGTGGGATGGGACTCAGTGTGTGAATTAAAAAAAAACAACAACAAAAAAACGTATTTACGGTGACATTTTGTAGAGCATCGATCTCAAGTGAAATAGTGCCATACTCCGGTTCTGTCACTTTCTGTTAACAATCGGGTTTCTGACCTCATCACAGTGCAGAAAGGGCGCTGGTTGAAGTCCTGAATTGGATAAGATTGAACACGGACTCAAATGAACCAAAACAAAAACGGGGCGGCTGTGAGAAAACAGTGGCAGTCATTGTCTTTAAGAACCAAAGACCAAGTCAGACATCTTGGGGTGCAGATTGATTCGATATCAAATCAATCACTCCTTTTACCAGCTCGGGGAAAGAAAAAAAACATATCCAGATTGATTGAAGGGTTGCATGTTCTGAGCAGACAAGGAGAATATCATCCTTGCTTTTTATCCCCGGTAGACTTGATTATTGATCTTCATGACTGCACTCCCTCAAAAGACCATTAAAAACAGCTCCCGCTCATTCGGAACACTGCAGCTCGGGATTCTGAGAAGAACAAAGAGATAAGAATATATTACTCCAGTCCGAAGAGGTTTACGCTGTGGCTCCCAGTCAGCTGTAGAATGGATTTGAACCCTGGAGAACCCAAGGGGGTCAAATTGGACCCCTATAAATTCTGCTACTCAAATGCTACCCTTAAATCCCAAAGGGTCAAATTTAGCCCTAATCTTAAATTAGGATTAAAGCATTAAATATTTGGGAAAAAACATATATTTTGGTGTTCGGTGAACATATAGCAGCCATTTAATGTAAAATTCATCATTTTCCAAAGAAGAAAAGGGTTCTTGGGGTTCTCCAGGGTTAAAATTCGCCTACCAGTTTGTAAATTGCTGAATGATTTAGGTCTCCAATTACATTCAAGAATTGAGTTCAAAGCACACACGGAGAAGCGGCATTTAGCCGTTATGCTGCATGCAAATGCAATAAGCTGCCGACAGAAGCAAATTCAGTCCCATGGGTCAACGTTTTTAAATGTAGCTATAAAGCTATGCTCAATTTTTTTAAATGATGTTTTCCAAAATCATATTTCTTGAGTTACTTGGTGTATGAAATGCACTGTATTTTAAAAAAAATTCAAAAACGCCTCGACTGTATCCTGCTGCTTTATGAAAAAAAAAAAACGGGCTTGCAATGCTGTGCGGCAGTGCAAAAGGGACCGAGTCCAAACCAATCGGCTCCACCACAGCGAGGACGGTCTAATTGCAAGCTGCTATCTCGCTAAAGAGAGCTCCTGCTTCCATACGGAACGGCGATGACATGATTAGTGTTTTCCTGCCGTGTCGGTTCTGTGAATAGGGATGGCGACAGCAGGCCGGGGGGGGGGGGGGGGGGGGGGGAAGCGGCTCAAGGTTGTTGTTGTTCTCGTTCTGCGCCTTGAATCAGCACGCGAGACCGACCGCAGCGGCTGCCTGATCAGCGATTGCTCACATCGCACCACAGCAACCCGTCTGCGTATGTTACTCCTTTTTTTAAGCTCAATTTGCAGCTGTCCGTTTTTCAAAGGTACCCGATTCTGTAATTGCACGATCAGTCATGAGATTCACGATGTTTTTTATTTTGGTTTTATGGAGCAACATTTGGACACTTTCAATGCGCTCCACTGCTTCAAAGCACACCTAAAGACGCCCACATCAAGTGAAACGCTTTATGCCTCACTCGGACGACGCGGCAGGATAGAAACGAGGAAGCCAACGGTGAAATTAATTGTCTGAGAGTAATACTTTGAAGTACTGGAAACAGGATAAGGAATCACCCGGCATAAAAGACGCACGTGTCAGCGCCGAGCTATTTGCTCCGGTGCCTGGGTGGTTCTGGATCCCCCTCAGTGCGATCACGCCGGAATGGATGAGGCGGGAGTCCACTCGCAGGCGGAACGAACGGGCCCATGTGTTCACTTGCGCGTCTGAGCGCCAGATGCGAGAAACGAGGGTGTCCGCTACGTTTTTTCACAACACCTCCCACAGAGACACGAGACGGGAATGTAGTCAGGCTTCACACGCATGCCAGACATACACCATTCGTGCGCATACAGTACACACGCACACACGCACACACGCCATTCCGACTTGGGTTTTTAACGGGCAGGAATGCTTTAATTTCCAGCATGTGCACGACGCACATGTCCGCGTTCGACACATCCGACTAGCCTCATAGGGTCCGATGATTGGCAAGCCTTCTCGGGGCTTTGCACTCAACAGGCGGTCCCCGCATGATCTATTCCAGCTCCGCCGGTAAAAATCGTAAACAGGCTGCAGCGCCTGTGATTTACGGTATAATTGATGCGCTCCTGACCTCTGCGATCTCACGTCTTTATTCACGCCGCTTGATGGCCGCTTGGTATTTTTCAGGGGTTTTTTTTTTTTTTAATCCGAATGATTCTGCACAGCATTACAGTGAAACTCCTCTACAACGAAATCTACATGGGTGAAAATACCCCCTAGTGTGAAAAAAAATCTTCATGCATTAGCACCATGCCCACTTTCCCGTTTCAAATTTGCTACCGTGAAAAACCCCCTGTTGTGAAAAATGTCTCGCTGCAAACATGATTTCGTTGTAGAGGAGTTTCACTGTATTTGAGAATAACTGTAGCCCCATTCAGCCCTGACGATCAACCCTATTTAGAATGGTTGAAGCATCCTTCAGCAAAAGGTCTGCGAGGACTTAATAATGAAACCATTTTTGTTTTCAGAATCGTGGAGTAAAAACGAAAACAAAGAGTCCAGGAAGATGATGTGATGTTTTTCCAGGCACCTCGAAAAGGTGTGTTTGTGATATCCCGAAGGTAATCTTTACATCGATTTGGTTGTGGCCGACACGCCGACTTAAATCATCCTCCTGTGAAGCCGAGTCGAACAGAGACACGATCGATTCCTAATCTCGATAGCAAGCCTTTGAACGCCTTAACGCTTTGAAGTTTGGTAGGCTGAATTGCGAGCGCCTTCCGTGAGACACAATGACCCAACTGCGTCCTCACCGCCCACTGGGACGTGATATTTTGCCGACATTCCCTTGTCACTTCATCTCCAACTCCCAAAACCCGAAGACGTGAGCGGTTCAATGAATTGGGAACATATATTTTCGGATGCCTTCACCGGTCCGTAATTGATTCTTGAAATACGGGTTTAAAATTTGCCAAGATTCTCAAGAGTTATAGACGCACTGACAGCGACGTGAATGTTTTTGTTTTTTTTTCCCCCTTTTTTTCCGAACACTAAATCTCAACATAGGTCAGTGCTTTGTTTTCCTACAACGTCTGTCTCACACTCGACCCAGAACTGCCTGCGAGCTTCTCAGAGCTCCATGGACGAGCAAGGGCAAAGAGGCGGGTGGTGGAGGGGAAGGAAAAATGGCAATAGAAAAAGTGATTGTGAAATGTGGGAGCGAGAAGTGTTTGGCACCGTTCTTCTTGTTTGCTCAGTAAACTCCCAAGCCTCTATGTGTTTGTGTGTGTGTGTGTGTGTGTTTTCTGCTCAGGGAAATGCCCACATTGTTGGGCCGGGAGACCGTGGTTACAGGCCAGCCTCGGGCCCAGCCAGCCACCATGCGACAAACAAGATGAAGGTCAGCTAATATAGCAGTTAATTCCGCTTCCTGGTCCCCATGACACCCGGGGGCTGGCTTTATTTGAAGATCCCAGACCCCAAAGTCACTCTGGAGTTTGTTTTTGTCCGTGAGCATTTCAGATATGAACGTATCCCCAATGAGGACTGGGTGGAAGAAAGGCGGCGAGGTGGGAGGAGAGCCAAGCATTTAGGAGGAAAATTCCACGGGCCTTTTTTTTTTTTTTTTTTTCCCTTTTCCCATCTTTTGTCATTGATTCAGAGGGAAAAACATCATCACATGCATATTTGAACGGGAAGAATATTTCTGGAAACTTGCTCAATTTAAGTCACTGTCGTGCAACAGCAGCCTTTGGAAGTCACTCCGCTACAATACTTCAGGCATCTGCGCGTGACCCCGCAGTCAATAGTTTTCTCGCCACGTTTGAAAACACACAGCCATACTTTCTACGCCCGACTTTGTCAAAATAGGCTCGTTATTTTTGCAGAATAGACTTCAAAGGAAGGTCAGCTGCGGATGGCTTTTGAGGTCGATCTCGGGGGACTTGTAAGGCACCAATTTGAAGATCAATTTTGATGTTGAAGAACGATTTGTGGCAAATATGTTGCGTTTTGTGCCAACCGCCAGCTTCTGGCATTCAAGAAATAAATTCCGAATCTGAAAAACACACACTGTATTTTTTTTTTCCTCACTCAGTTGTTCTAATTAGCTCAAAAGTTTGTTTTTTCTTTTGTGAGTCTGTTCGCAGCATTACCAAAGCAATTGGAACAAGTCATTTTGACAGCCAACAATTTTTTACCCCCCTAATCAGCACCTATACGATGAAAGTTTAAAAAAAAAAAAAATCCTTCGTGTCAAATGATCAAAATGTGCATTGTGTGAAATGGGCAGAAAATGTCATTTTCACTTTTTTATTTTTTGTACTTACTGCATTTCTTTACTTGGACTTCGGTAAGCTCGTGTGTGGATTTAAAGGATGACTTCAACAACCATGTTTTGCCCTTTTTTTTTCTGGGGGCGAAAAAAAAAAAAGTGCCATCATGACCGTCGAACCAGAGTAACGGGACTGCGCGGCGTCAGAAAGGCTCTGGATATTCACGACGTTCTAAACAACGGCATTAATTTGACGACATAAATCCGTTGAACACGTGCCCATGCTTGCATTATCGACATGATGATTCTATGGGGTGTCTTCAAAAGGAGTACCTTTGATTTATTTTAGTATCCTTTTACACTGTTTATACAGAATGACAGCTCAGAACGTTACAACGTTGCCTAAAATAACATCTGCAGAGCGCATAAAGTTTATTTATGATGAGCCTTCACGACTTTCCAATGGGAGCGCCGATCAGGCAGCCCGACGCGATTCGGCGTTTGCAGCTTTCACCGTCGTTGGCCGTATTTTGTTCGGATGAAAGATTGGTTCAAAGTAATAAACAACCCGCAATGTTTACTTGACTTTACAAAAGAAAGAAAAAAAAAGTCAAATAGCATTCCGCGTCGTATTGTGCAGGTTGCAACGAGGCAGCGAGATACCAAGAGGCCGCATTCGACAATGAGATCCCGTTCAGGCCGGTCTCGACGTGATCGTGTGCGAGGGCGGGCATGAAAAAGAACGATTTTAGGAGCCTCTTGTCTCACCGTGCAATTTAAGTGAGCGCCAGAGAATGCGCATGGGAGCCGGGGAGGGTTAAAATATACTACACGAGATCCAAAAGCCAAGTGGCTTAATCCTGTATGGAAATGCTAATGAGAGGAAAGCTCAGTGTCTGTGTGCACTCTCGTATCCAAGATGGGACGGAGGCCTCTCTAGTGGGGTTTCTCCAGAATGCATAAGAAGAGCTTTTGTGCCCCCGAACTAGTAAGCCAGAAATACAGCTTTTGAACCATCTGCATTGAAAGACGGACGGAGAAATGGAGAAGTATGAGGGGAATGAATTGGCGATTGAACAAAGAGGAGGGGGTTGGGAGGACTCGAAAAGGTGTGAGTGTCAAAGGCGGAGGGTGAATTGAGTTTGGGGAGTGTGCATTGCGCCTATATGTATCCCGGGCGTGTGCGCGTGCACGGCGGTCGCGCAGCGCGCCCGATATCAAGTGCCTCTTCTTTAAAGCCCTCCTTGCGAACCCAAAGGTGCTTCACTCTTCAGTTCCCACTACCCTACTTCGATTGTATCACACGACTGCGAAAGAGGGCTTGGGAAAAAAAACAGCCAGCATGGCGCGGATGTCAATCAAACAACAAACAACATGACAATAATCTCTTCGACAAGGCGTTCAGTAAATAAGCAAAAACAGATACGTACCCGTGTGCGCCTTGTGAAACCGAAAGTAGACAAAGTGAATTGACGTTGACCAGACGGTAGCGTTTCTCTCGCTCGCAATTTGTCTTCCGCGATCTCTGTCACGTGACCCGGAAGTGATCCTTGACAAACATCCCAAATAACGTATTAAAAGGATTTAAAGAAGAAAAAAAAACAAATATGAAGGTTCACATAGAAACATAAAGAACTTTTACAAAACAACAAGCCTAAATAAATTATATTTTTGTCGTCATGGCAACCAATTAACTGAATACTGTACTGCCGCCAGCTACAGTCGCAGATAAACAACTATCCACACTTATGGACAATTTGGAATCTTCACTTCATCGACCATACATTTTTTTTGGGCAGCACTTTGTATACATAAAGTGCTCTAGAAATGCCATCGAGTTGAGTTGGCAATTTTCCTTTTCACTCACTTGATTGACCCACTTGGGCCAAATTGCTCATATTCTACAATGATGTCCCCCCCCAATAATGTTTAGCATCTGAGCTCACGGTCGGAGATTTAAAAACAGAAGGTGGATTTAAGGAAAGAAAAGTCTGAAATCCGAGTCGAACGAATGGGCCTGAAGGTTGAGCGGACGTCGCTTGTGAGAGAAGTCCCTTTTCTTGACGTTCCCCCCCCGATGTGCAGCGTGGCCCTGTGAGCGCAGATTAGACACGGTGGCGCTTAAGGCCGATGATGCAAATCAGACTCTGTGATCCTCTCGGGTGTTCCCCCTTCTTCTTCCTCCCAAACAGCTAATCCACTTAAGTATCTCAGGCCTCTCAACTCTGTGCCCAAACTCATTTGGGCAGGTCTCAATAATTACTTTGCTCCCTCCCAGTGTGATAAAAACCTCCGCTAATAGCCATTTCAACATTGTTCGTTCACACCAGAATGCCGAGGAAAATACAGCGAAATGACTTCACATTATAGAACAATCTGAGAAGGCCTCTTGTGCAATTCCGAAACCACATTGTTCCAGAATCTGCTCTATGCTGGCAGTATATAATGTTGCATATTTCAGTGTTTAGCACAGAACATAAAGTACTACTGCCATGTTTGTTTTATTAGGGGCCATTAAAAAAAAAAAATCATTTTTAGTCGATGCTCCCGTCGATGCGTGCATGTTTCCTGTCAGTTGTCAGCACAGAACACAAAGGGCAAGAAGGCCGTTCCGCCTGGGATCGCCTCATTGTGTCACATCACGGGCAACGGCGAGCCAAGTCAGTGGATTTATTATTTTTTTTATTCCAAAGTGTAGTCTCACCGTTAACAGAAAGACAATAGCAGCAATTCTGGAAAGTTCCAAACTGAGGCTGCTGATGGGCCCATTGTGCGCTTTATGAGCATCATCCTGATGCCAGGATGTACTGTAATATATTCCCTCCCTGCGCCGTTACAACATAAGTTATCTTGGCTACCTGTACAACGCTTCACATGGCCTACGAGCTAATCATCAGGTGAATGCCGGACGATAAGGAGGGCCACCGAAATACTTTTTGTCCAAACAGTATCCCGTTACACTGAAACCAATCTTTGCCTTATTACGCTCCCTGCATTTTTTTTTTTTTTTTAGCAAGTTTGACATGTTTTACAGCCACTCGTAACAGTGAGCCAAAGTTAATGGAGAACACAGCTTCAACGTCATATAACAAGTTGGTCCCATTTGTGTATTTTGCAGGAAGAGCATCTCAGCATCGCCGTCAATTCAGATGAACTCTCATTTTGAAACATGTCCACAAAGTAGGATTTGGTTTTAAAATCCCCCCGATGAATCGAGTGACTGATGTTGCCTCCCCATCTTCAGGAACATCTGCAGCTTAGATTAGGCTCGCTCGGGGCCTCACCCCTTATGTTAGATACCGGCATTACTTCCTTCCTCTTGTCAGTGTCTGAACCAAACATTGAGCGGGACGTGGTTGAAGTTTCCTGTCAGCATCCAATCCTCATTTTTAGTGTTTGGGTTTGACCTTGAACTTTTACATGCGGTGTACGGAACAATGACATTGCCAGGCATCGGTTTATCTGAGATTTCACACTATTTACCTTATATCGAGTGAGGATCATACATTTTTCCCAAATCTTGTTCTTGCACTCTGTTCTTTTCGTAATTTGACTAAGTTGTTTTTATTTATTTCCTCTATAGTTGTGAATCTTTGTTCGTCAAAACTGTATGTACCCTCTTAGCCCCACCGTGACCCTTCCAGGAACGGAACGACTGCCAGAAAGTAGCTGATGGAAAAATGAGCCGTGTCTGAAAATGGATTAAAGCATGGTGAGTATTTATTATATTTTAGCCAGCAAAATGTTAGAGCCCAATCAGAAAGTGTTCTATTCAATCAAAATCATTGGATGTGTATTGAATAAATGCAAGAGGTTGCATCGGGTTGCTATTGCAAGGGGACTTCAAAAGAAAAATCAGATATCAGCAGAGCTCATTATTTCTTTTTTTTTTTTTTACACAGCTTTATTTCTGATGAATTAATTTTCATTGCTATCAGGCTGTTCAACTGGCAACCACGTCAATACTTTTCATTACAGCCATCTATAAATCAATGCAAAGTAAAAAAAAAACAAAAAGAGAAAAAAACCCCCAAAAGCCACAATGTTTCACACATCATTAAATATATTCCTTTGATAAACATAATACATTAGTATTACAAGACATAAAACCACCTTTTCAACGGCCACCGCTAGTCACTGTATAAAACGATGAATTCCGATATGATCTTGAAGAGGGGGGAGGGGGGCAGAGGTGCGGTAGGAGTACCTTTCTGCAAAATCACTTGACTTTTATTTTGGCGGGGACATGATGTCAAATACATCAAGTACGATGCATCGGGGAACTGAGGTGCACCGGTGGGGCAATTTGTCGATATTAGTGTTTGATATCGTATGACATAAGTGAAATTGTCAACCTGGTGGAAAAAATTGTAGATCAACTTCACATCGCTCCACGTGAAAGTGTCCCCACCGCACCAAATGCGCTCGACGTGAAGATTCATCACAAGGAACTGATAGCCATCAGTCAGCCACAGTTATTTTCATTTTTATCAAAGACACCACTGTATTTAAAGTGAAACGCCACATTTGCCATTCAGCAAGCTTTCTTGTTTTCAGCAGGTCACTGTAGGGTTTTTTTGTTGTTTTTTTGTACATCCATAGAAAGTAACACATATTTATTTACTGCATAAAGAATGTGGCGGTGCACGGCCACTGAGCAAATGGGAAAAATTAACACCAAGTTAAAGCAATTGTCGAGTGGAATATATACAGCACTACATATCCGGAGGGGTGGGGGGTGGGGGGGGGGGGTGCGACCTTTCTTACTCAGAATTAAAAATGTCACCATCTCGTTCCGGTAATGTGTATTTAGAGTGACAGCACAAATAAACAAGTTAGGTATTAATAAAGTTAAATGGTTGGGTTCTCATCCAGAAAAGCCAGGCGTACATTCATTAACAATTCATCAGGGAAAGAAGCATTATTTATCTGTACAAGTGGCACTTTCCAATAGTTAATATCACATAGATGTAACTATACAGATGTATATATATATTTATATATTTATTTTTTTTGCATGAAATGGCACAAAAGAGGAAATGTTTACCCTTTTGGATGCCACTTGAAAAAAATATGAACATATCTCATATGTTCTAAAATAGTCAACTAATCAATAAGTGCAGGGTTGATGTGTCTATTCTACACTGATGTTACGACATCTATCTAATGCCTATTTACGCACACAAAATGACCTTACACTTCCGCAGAGGTCACCAACGACAACATCGTGTTACTTTGAGCTGGCCCACGACAGCATTTGAGAAGCTTGACGAACGTGTTCACAATTTTGCTTAAGAAATGCTGGACACCTCATTTTTTAAAAAAAATTCACGGCAAAATCAATTCACGTCGAATTCGGGACATTTTCTGAAAAAAAAAAAATTGCGTCACGGATGACGAGGGGGATTTTGACGGATTGTGATCTAACTTGTCCTGAACATTCGGTGCAAAGCCTGCAAACAAACAAACAGAAACAGAATGACCATATAGTGAGCTCCTTCACAATAAAACAAAAACAAAAAAAATTTTTTTGCATGAATCTTTTGTCCCAACTCAGAGCAGCAGCAGGCAGTCACCCCTCTCGAAATCATTCTTTCAGTTTTGTTTGTCATCCCTTCTTCATTGCATCCCACTGGAGAATGGCCTCCACTTCTCCCTCCCCCCCCCCCCTTTTTTTTCTCTTTAGCACTTCCCCCTCTTGTCGCGCTGCTGGAACTTCCGAAGGCGACGTCCCCACAGGTCCTTCCAAGGGACGAGCAGGCTCCCCTTGTCCGCCACCACCCCGCTCTGCCCGGGGGAGTCGTCATCGTCCGAGCCCATGAGCAAGTACTTCCTCCCGGGTTTGATCTTGGGACATTTGCAGGCGACGTCCTTGGCGCGCACCCACAGCAGCTGGTCTCCGCGCCGTACGCGATGCTCCCCTTGTTTGTAGACCGATATGATGTTGACGGTGAACTTCCACCACTCGCCCGCCTTGTCCCCTTTGAGCACGTGGACCTGCACGGCTGAGAGAGGACAGCGCAAGATGTCTTCAAGGGGATATCACATGAAAAGTGGACTTTTGAAATCATGCCGTCAAGCGGTCCCCCACGTATTTGCCCGGTGACAGATTTTCGGGGAAGACGCATCTTCTGTTATTTATATCCGACTTGACTTGATAAAACTCACCTATTTGCAGACTCATACTCCGGCCAAAACTGCGTCTAATATAACATTTTTGCTTTGGGGCGGAGTCCACCTCACACAGCACTTATCAAAACCGGACAGTGTTTTCAAAATACAGTTTTTTTTTGTTTTTTTTTTAACTTTCACACCAATTCATCGTTAAATTAAAATCGGAGGAGATTTGAATGGAACTAGTCGAACATATTTCTTTTCAGTACAAAACATTTGTGTGAGGGAATCCCCGCTCTGAGGCGAGGCCTTTGAATCCCAGCGTGGCTCGGGTGCCTGTGAGGGCTTTTCTCCGGGTCGGCAGTCCCAAAACATGCCCTTGTCGATGGGCGGGAATGTGAAAGGGGCCGTTGACCAGTGCTGCGCGTACCTCCCGAAAGAGGATCGGCGAAAGGATATGAGCACCAGTGGGCTCGACGCATTTTGGCAAGAATGGCGACGGCGGAGAAACTTCACATGAGAGAAGAATTAAAAAACTCCTTTGGCGGCAGAGTCCTACGGAACATTAGTTTTTTCTCCGCAGCTCAGCTGGCCTTGATATGCGTTGCAATCTGGGTTTGATTTGAGCGTGCTGTTATTCACATTGATTTCAAATAGTGCAAATGATTCTAGTCTCGGCTCAAGATGTCACTCGCGCCAAGCAGCCGCAGGTGCGAAGAATGATCGTATCCCTTGATCCACATTTCGTGTAATGCCGCGATCGCCGTGTTCGTCAACGCGTGGCGTCATAGCGGGAATGTCACGGTGGGTTTCCGAATACAGCCAACAGCATCTGCTATGATTCAACGAGAGTCGTTCCCATCGCCATCGGGAGCGAACGGGATGACATGATCCGAGCGTGAGCGTTCCACACACCCAGGGAACAATGTTTGGCGAACGCAAAATCATGTCAAGTCAACAAACGTCGACGTGTTTTAACTTTGGCTTTCCTGCATTTCACAAAAAAGAAATACGTTTTCCAAAACGGTCGTCGAATCCCAACTTAAAGTTATCAATAAAAACAACTCGCTTGCTTGGTTACGCTCACTGAAATTGTTGTCCTAAATGTCCCTCTTATATTGGAATACTTTTCCCAACCGAAATGACCGTTTCAGGCCCCCAAAAACACAAGTTGTGTTTTTACAATACATTTGACGTTGACATAGCTTTGCCTTCGGAAAGTCGGCTTAGCTTAATGCTAGCAAACGATGCAAACGCCCCATTTGACGTGCTAATTGTTAGCAGTGATAGTCGTTTTAGAAGCAACAGATTATCGAAGACCAACGGTGGGGCACCACATGTAGACAGATATTATAACAATCATTTTTCTTTATCCTCGACGTAAAATGACAAACATTATAGAGCTAGTTGCTCATTCAAAAATGAACAAAACGCGTCGTTTTTTTCCATGTTATTTATCAATGTTATTCATCTGTGTTTTTATAAAGGTCAATATGAGATTTTTCCT
This sequence comes from Hippocampus abdominalis, assembly GCA_018466805.1. Lineage (NCBI taxonomy): Eukaryota > Metazoa > Chordata > Actinopteri > Syngnathiformes > Syngnathidae > Hippocampus > Hippocampus abdominalis. Next base: position 1,886,721 of record CM031709.1, on the reverse strand, counting down.
TACTAAAACCTTTTTTTTGGTGGCAGATGAATGGCATTTCCATTCATTTTCCACTCTAATTAAGTTATGCATTTCAATCGTTACCGAGAACGAGGTGAACTGGAGGAGCGGGACATTTCGCCGCGGACGTGTGTGTGTGTGTGTGTGTGTGTGTGTGTGTGTCCGCGCACAATATCAGAAGAAAGAAGGTTTGTTGGGTTGAGTCGAGTGAGCTCTCACAGGCCTGCCATTCAAACGCGGCCCTCTCCTCCATTCGGACACATAAAGGGTGCGTTGGGGGGGGGGGGGGGGGGTTGGAGGGAGGAGAGCCCACTATTTGTCTTCCCAGCCACAGAATAAGTTCCAGGAGAATCGCAATATGTTCCAAGCTCGCGAGCTGTCCGGGTTCTGCTCCCAGAGCGCCATCCAACTAGCCGGCGTGAGAACCCAGCGGAGACGTCGCCCTCTTCTTCTTCTTCTCTGCAGCATCCAGGCACCGAGCCTCGCTTCCTCTTAGTATCTTTCACTCGCCCGCTCTCAAGTACGTTCTCACTTTGTGTCCAAACGCACACAAAATCCCCGCACGTCCGGCCACTTGCTTTTATACTAAATAGCCGGCGGGCGAAAGAGCCTCGCTCGGCGGCGGCGGGGTCAAAGAGCGTGTGGCAAAAAACGCGGCGCTGCGGTGAGACGACGGAGCGGGAGATGGAAAAGAAGAGGTGTTGTGAGAGGAAGCGATAAGTGCAAAAAAAACGGCACTGCGCTCGCAACAATGGCTGCCAAAGGAGACGAGCTCGCGGCCAAACCTCCCACGGGGTTCGACGGCTTCGGGGCGGCGTGCTTGCAGCTCGACGCCGGGCGCCATCGACAGGCAAGGGGCTCGTGACATTCGAGCTCACTTCATTACAGCGGGAGGCCCCCCCCCCCCCCCCCCCCCCCCCCCGTCCCGTCCGGTTATCGGCCGAGAGACCCACCGGGGACCTCCCGCCCCCCCCCGCCCCGTCTTGAGTCGCGGCGGGGGCTTCCACGCCTTTGACCGCCGGGCCGGAGCGGCGGCAAACACACGAGGCTTTGATTCATTCTTCTCCGGGTGGCGCGAGGGAAAGGGGAGGAGGAGGGAACGTGTGTGCCGAGGAGGATGTCAGGCCAGAAAATAATCCCTTTGTGTCCGCCGTCTCCGTAGCGACGGCGGGGATGAAAAACAAAAATTGAATCAACAAAACATATTTCTTTCTCTCGGGCGGTGGCAATCCGTCACCGGCTGCCTAATTTAACACCTGTTTGCGCCCCAAAGGAATGCTCGGTGCCGGCAGAGTGCACAACTGTGTTTAAACAGAGGGCCCCTTCCCGTGACCCCTGGGGGGTTCGCCGCGGTCACGCACACACAGGGGTTGTGCACCCCCCCCGGAGAACAGGGAGAGACCAATAAAAGCGAGGTGACAGGCCTGAGAAATGAATTAAGGGCAAAAAGAAAAGGAATGCAGGCTCAGCAAAGACGTCCGCAAAGCAGCCGCCGGCGTGCTTCGGACGGAATCATCTCCGACCCGAACAACTTCGGAGAGGAAAACCAGCATAAATTGTCTGACCCGCTTGAGTCTGCCCGGCTGATTTTGAAACTCAGCAGCTCAATCGACTCTGATTAACCACTACTGGAATTAAAGCTACGGGGCAGCAGGCCCGAGCCGTTTTCTTGGCAAATTATTGAAACGATCAAACTTTCTCGCCAAAAACAAGATGGCGCCGGCAAAAAGGTTTCACAATGTTGGCGGACAACTTTGCTTAAAAATGAAAACTGGTTTTGCCAATCCTTTTGGAGTCTGCGCTCTGTTTCGGGCACGATTTAGTCGTGAAAGCGTTGAACCTGGAGGGGAGCCGGAGCAGCCCCCCAGGGTGAGCCCCCGAATTACAGGAGAGGTAGTCACGCTTCCCAAAATCTTCCCGCAAGTCGGAGCAGCACTTTCCCAGTTCGTGAGCGCCGTTTCGGCTTTATGACTGTGACAACCGAAAAAATACGGTTTCCATCTCCCTAAATTCCAGACAATAATTCTTTTCGGCAATGATTTTGTCATCAAATCAAATGAAATACTTCGCGAAAGGAACAAAACAATTGTGCGCGACGACCGCACTCTCCACAAAGAACTTCTGGTTAAGGATGTTGATTGTCAAAAGCTTATTCTATTCGCAACATCTGGTAAAAATCGGCGGAGGCCGACATATCATTTTGGATGCATTCTTGATACGGACCAGATTTTTTTCACATGTCTCCATTTGTTTGTGTCAAGTCCAAATTCTGATAAGTTATGCGCGAGAGCTGCGTCCGCATTTCAATAAGGATCGTTCATTGATTTGACTTTTTTTTCATGTGCGGGAAGTCATGCCAAACAAAAGCTAAAGTTCCATTTAAGTATTAGTTATTCTTAGCACATGCATTACTTCGGCAATGTAAGTCATACCTAAAAAAAAAAAAAAATCATTGGTAATATTACACCTGTTCCCATATATTTGAATCCTATTTTCCTGGACATGTCTACACTTTCGGACCTTCAAAACCAAACGCATCTGTCGGAATTTGAAAAACATCGGGGATTTCTCCACTTGAGTCCGTCTGAATTATTTCGCTGCGCTGCGGCTGCTGTTTCTCGACTCGTGTTTTCTTGCTGTTGGCCGGTCTTGCACCTTTGGGGATGTATTCTTGTTTCTGCATGGCAAACGTGGACCTGACCGGAATCACGACTTACTCGAGCGAGTACATCGGCACCTTCTTACATCTTCATACAAGTGCGTAGCACCTGTGCAAGTAAGTGTTATAGAATTTGAAATATAGAAGCACAAGGCATGCAACCGCGTACTGGTACACAGACACACTCTCTCCTTCACTCTCTCAGTCACACACACAAGCACACACATTTAGCAGCACACACTTAGCTGCATACAGTGATCCCTCGCTATTTCGCGGTTCGTTTATCGCGGCTTCGGTGCATTGCGGCAATTTATATATATATATATATATATATATATATGTTGATTGGTGGCTACTTCGCGGATTTTCGTTTATCGCGGGTGGTTTTGGTCCCCATTAACCACAATAAACAAGGGATTACTGTACACACACACGCGCGCACGCACACTTCCCTTACGGGGACCGGATTTTGGGTCCCCACACTGCAAGAGGTCACCATGATGTCAGTGTGTAAACAGACTTTTGTCCTCATAAAGTGATGAATAGCAGAACACCCACCAGACGATTCCATCAACAGCAAATGAAGACGTGGGTAAAAAGAGAAACGCGCCGCACCGGCTGCGACTGTTTAAGTCATCAGCGGCAGAGTCGCACCAGGGTGTGGATGCTGCGCGCCTCTGATTAATTGAGACATTTTAGCGTCCGCAGCGGCGCATTTTTGCAGCGTGGGCTCACTCACCGTAGTCTTTCTTGCAGTACTTCTTCATGGTGATCTTCATTTTGCCTTTGGAAGCTTTACAGTGGGATTCGCAATCTGGAATGAAGGGAAAAGCACATTTTTGTTACATTTTGATTCATACAATGTACGAAATCACACGGAGAACAGATTGATTTGATTTTTTTAAGATGGTGTGTGTCTGTTTAACGGCTCAAAATTGACAACAACGTGGACTGTTGGACAAATGGGACAAAACAGTGACGAAGCTGAAATTTTGCATAGGATGATGTCTTGGATTTGAACATTTTTTTAAGAATTAAATGTGGTGTGCCCATTGGAAGAGGGACATTTTTGATGCAGCCGCTTAAAAATACTGCATGAGGTCTCGCCTTCTTAAAAGTGCGCCACGATTTAATGAACATGGAAAGAAAAAAATGCGGGTTCACTTGAGAGCTCCTGTTCTCAAGTGTGATTGTTTCACAACACCGCTGGATGTTTATCGTTGCGGAATACACCGTTCTGGGGGTTGCCGTTGCGGTGTGCGGACCTCCATTGGCTCCCATTGGGTGAAATATGAAGAAATCCTCTTCTGATTGCCATCAAACACTTTCACTCGCATGCCCTCGGTTCCCATTAAATTGCGCTTGCATATTTGCGGTCTGGCAATGGGAAATCGACCTCTTTGAAGATGTGTTTGTTTGGACCCTATCCACTGGTTATTCACAGAAAATATCACCTATTTGAGATTCATTCTTTCATTCGTTTTCCTGACCGCTTATGTTCGCTCGGGTCGCGTGCCAATCACAGCCTAGTTGTAATTTTCTGTCATTATATAGATTTTTTTTACTTTGGCAAGTTACTGTTTACAGTACATATTTTTTTGATTGTAGTATTGTGTAACGATGACTCTTGGCCATAAACACATAAAAAAAACACTCATAACAACAACAACAACACAAACAAAGCATCAAACAACTTGCCTGCTGTGCAAAACTTGGATGGGGGAAATCGCAGAGGAATGTTTTTGTTTGGGCAAAATTTCCGCCGACACACATGCTGACAAATCTCAACTCTCACCGCCAGCTGTGTTGGATTTGTCAGTCGGCGCAAGAGGGGGCATCGACATTGAAAGATGCTGAAAATGTCGGCTGCGAGTTACGCCAATCTGGGACTCAACGGTGCATCAAAACTTTGGAATCAGTTGAAGATTAAAAAAAAATATAATATTTACAACTGCCGGTAGGTTTTGTCATGATTCGTTATGTTTATGGTTTCATCCATGCAATTACAGTGAAACTCCTCTACAACGAAATCTACATGGGTGAAAATACCCCCTAGTGTGAAAAAATCTTCATGCATTCACACCATGCCCACTTTCCTGTCTCAAATTTGCTACAGTGAAAAACCCCCTGTTGTGAAATATTTTGTTGTAGAGGAGTTTCACTGTATAAAGACTTTTGGGGGCGGGAAAAGGCTCGTTTCATCCATCAACGGAGCAACACGCCACATTCTACCTGTGCAAAGTCGAGCAAAATCCCAAAAGAAAGAAAAGCCCTCGCATCGGCAGTTAGGCGACGTTTTTTGCGCTCGACTTGCGCCGGGAACGAAAATGGGGGCCCGAAAGCTAAATTCATGTCTGAAGATTCGCCAGTTTATATGCACTTGGCATTTAGTGGCAGACTTTAAAGATGACTGCTGCTTTTGTCACCGTGCCAGGTCGGGGCTCATAATGAGGGAGCTGGTGGTGGTGAGGGGCTAAAAACTTCAAATTGAAATCATTTGTTCTCTCCACTTTCCACTGACTGACACAAATTGGAAGCAGATCGTCTACTCGTGTTGCTGTAACTCTTGCTCTCTCTCCGAGTAGCGAGACCCGTGCTCCCTTTTCTGGGGGGGTGGGGGTGGGAAAGCAGGAAGGAGGGAGCAGTTGAGAGAGGGAGGGGCGGGGGGGTGGGGGCTTTCAGCTCGCCTGAATATGGACAAACTTCATTATTTCTTCCAGCTCTCTGTCCAGTCGCCCCCTTTCTTCTCCATTCTACTCTGTGTGAATGAGGTTGCCCGGGTAATGATGGGGGAAGAAAAAAAGTGCCCCTCTCCGCCCTCTTGTAAAAGAAAAAGTCATTTGGTTTGTGGGATGAGGATGGAATTCATGTATGTTGAGGAAGCATTTTGGGGTGAAATGCCTGGCTGCTTTCTCAGGTGGTGGGATCAGAAAAAAAAAAAAAGCGGAAATCCCCAAGTAAATGAATTTGACTAGTCCATATCAAGCCCGCCTAATTTCCATGCGAATGGAGGAAAGAAGGCGGTTGGGGCCTCTATCTGCCACTGGCCTCTGGGGGGGGGGGGGGGGGGGGGCCTTCACCACCCCCCCCCCCCCGCCCCCTTTGATAGGCGACACTGACGTTGCGCCCCCTCAGAGAAATGGCTGCACACTCCGAGCCATTACACCCGCGGCGCTCATTAAGGTCCAATCTCCTGCTGGGAAGACAAACGCCCTCATTGTGCGGCGCTGCGGCAGCGCCACGCTCGTCGCTGAGGGACCACAAGGCTTCTAATTTGGAGGGTGGTGTCGACAAAGAATCCAAGCTTCACACTGTCTCCGCTGCTTTCACTGTCGCCGGGAGTCAGAAATGACTCACCCCCGCCGTCAGAAACGTCGCCACAAGGCGGGGGCGACCCAGGTCATCACCTACGACCTCGAGAGGAAAAAAGGCTTTCTTTTTCGATTCTTATTTTGTTCGAAACTTTGATCCCAGTTTTGCTGGTATTTAAGTTATTTACGATTCGTTTTATGTCAATTATTTAATAAAAGATATCAATCGTCCTGGGCTGTGTCGTGGGTGAAGCCCCCAGAGAGTCTCCAGACTTCCCGGGCCATCCCATATCACAGTCAAACTAATTCAAGCAACACTGTAAACAACTAAGACAACGAGTCCGGGGAGGGTCTGAACCTAATGAGCCATGAAAGGAACACACTGACCACAAAAAAAAAAAAAAAAAAGACTAAAGCGATGGGTAAATACTGCCGTGGCACATGGCCTCATGTCACCGCATGGCGACTCTTGTCCGAGTAAATCGGGCTGGGCTGCGCTGGCAGCGCGGTCGGCCTTGATTGAAATACAAACTGGTGCAAATGAAGCATGTAATCAGATTAAGGCTGAAAACCCTGGGGGGGGGGGGGGGGGGGGCAGCGCAGGCCTGGAATACAGGCCGCAGGGAGCCATGAAAAAAAAAAAAAAAGTCTCTCTCTCGAGCCTGGAGTTTGCATCAGTGGTGGACCTTGATGGTCGGAAGCGAGACCACGTTGTTGCAGATGGAGGATGAAATAGAAAAACATGAATTCCGTTTCCCACATCGTGAATGACTGCATTAAGCACATTTTTTTTAAAAAAAGTGTCACAAGTGCTTACATTATGTGGTTTTAAGCCAATAAAGTACATTATTAAGTCCAGTTCAGTTGTATTTAACTTTGCCGTACGTTTTCATGTTATCCTTTAAAACTGTTTATTCTCAAATCAGATTTTTGCCGAAACATGTAAATGCACAAGCAGGAACGTTTGCCTCGCTACTGACCTGATGTCTCATCGTAGCTGCTGTAAGTCGCTGTAGGTGATGCCACTGGAATCTCTGCGGCGCAGACAAGAAGCGGGTCATTAATTGTCATTGAAAGAGAAACATCCACACGCGTTTGGTCCACCAGAGCAGACTTTCTTTCTCCTGCCTTGGACCACACGTCACATATCCTGAATCATACACCTTTGAGCCCGGGCGCGATGTCTTCTGAACGACAGACAGCTGATTTGGACACACGCCATGCCTCAGCGGCCGGTGTAAAATGAGTTTAGTGCAAGTGTTGCCATTGTGGTCTGCTGGAGGTGCCGAGAGCCAAAACGGAGCTGAAAGTGCTGCGGGAGAACCAAGTATGTTCCGTTTTTCCTTCTTCGCGATAAGACCGTCAAGCGCGCTGGGCACCATTTTCGGCGGCTACAGACGCGACTTCTCTATTAATACCAGTCAGACGCTTTTTTTTTTTTTTTTAAATCAAAATAGCGACCAGCGATCTCTATCTCAGTGTGACGCTGGTGTCGGTTACCGAAGGCCTGCCATCAGCAGCCAGCAGATGCAGCCAATAGCTATACGGTATCAGCCATCATTTCTTTGGACGCATTTTGGGGATTTACCGTAAGACGGACGGCGAACGATACAGAAGGCACAAAAGGCCACGTGAGGTGAGTGGTAAGGTCCTGTTTATGCGGGCCAGCGTTTTAAACAAGACATCCAGAATAATGGAACCGGATATAAAAATAACAAGACGCGACGGGAGTCCTAACAAGCCTGCGCAAGCATTTGAAGTCGTCCTCCGAGATCAGACGGAACATTCGAGAAAAAGGAAAGCAGCTCTGATTTGTCAAACTGTTATCAGAATAAAAACGGCTTTTGTTCAGCGGAAAAATATTTGCAACTGGATGAACGGCTGCGGTTTATTCACAATACAACATTTATTGCTGCAGACCAGACGTCTTCTTGAGGGTGATAAATCCTCAGTGTGAGCGATTAAAATTTTTTTTTTTTTAAATCACCATTGCGCCACATTGCGCAGTGGTGAAAGGTTTCGAAAATTGCAGCTATCCATTGTAAACGGTTGCACGTGAAAGGAGTTTTGCATGTTACTTCATAATTAAACTAGTGGGAAATGTTTGGATGCTTTAATTCTCTTTTTATTATGTTTAGTTTTCAATTTTTTTTCATGCAAACTCCACACAGAAGTTCTGAGCTAAAATCTAAACCCAAATTTGCTAAGCACGAGCTTCCCTGTGTGGAGTTTGCATGTTCTCCCTGGGCCTGTGTGGGTTTTCTTTGGGTACTCCGGTTTGCTCCCACATTGCAAAAACATGCATGGCAGGTAAACGGAACGCTTGAAATCCTCCCTCGGTGTGAGCGCGAGCGTGAATGGTTGTTTGTCTCTGTGTGCGATTGGCTGGCAACCGGTTCAGGGTGTCCCCCGCCTACTGCCCGAAGACGGCTAGGATAGGCTCCAGCAGCCCCCGCGACCCTTGTGAGGATAAACAGATCAGAAAATGGATGGGTGTATATAAATATCCTATTTTCATTTTGTAAAATGACCATTTAATACTTTACCTCATTCCTGTTTTATGCACCAGTGAGCTCACAAATTAATTTTAAAAAAAAGACCAAAATAAGGTATGGCAAAGCTAATTCAAAGTGATCAGCGGTTCTCTTTTCCTCTGACATGTTAAATGTTTGCGTCTGACTGGTGTTTTAAAAATAATTACATGACATAATTCTCCACTAATTCGCTCACTGTAATGTGGCTTTCTGTACGTCTGACTGTACTGTACAAATACTTTGTTACTGTACTGAAGTCAATCTTTCAGCTACGTACTTTGTTTGAGAACGGGTTTTTTTTGTTTTTCTTTCCTCAGTTGTGTTGCGGTTTCAGTTTCTGCATATCTGAATTGCTGCTACATGAGAGGGTAAGAGGGATAGCACGGAGGAAAACTGGTTCGCACGTCCGCCACACAGTGCAGCGGTGCAGGGTTCGATTCCGGCTCCGGCCTTCCTGTGTGGAGTTTGCAACAGCTGGGATTGGTTCCAGCACGCCCGCGATGCTCGTGAGGGAAAGCGAATTAGAAAACCGAGGGATGGATGGCTACAGGGTTTCCACTCTTCCATTTGCTTTTTACTTATGGACCTTTTAAGGACTTTTGAGGGCTAATTTAGCCATTTTTAAGGACTTTTTCTCCATTCAGCAAGGGATTCACAGTGGATTAAATCCCCGCTCAGCAATATGAGTGCTGAACAGAAAGCCACATTATCACTGGGCTGGTGTTCAAATCATTGCTGCCAAAGGAAGGGCACATTCTTTATTTTTTAGGGGCAATCACCTAACTCTTTATTGCACTCAGAAAAATTTTAATTTAGAAAATAGAAAACGTCAATTTATTTTCGAATAAAAATAATTGAAGGATTTTTATTGATTTTTAGAAGCTTTCCCTGAAAATGAAGAACAATTAAGAACTTAATTTTTCGACTTCTTTTTTTATGGATTTTCATGAACTTTTAAGGACCCGTGGGAACCCTGGGCTAGAGCGTGCGAGTACGTTTGCCACGTTTGGCCATCATTGGGTGATCTCCACGTCAATCATTGAAGCAGCTCCACATGAGGCCACGAATACTAAGACAGCTAGTCCAATTGAAGTTTGAGGTCGAATTGTAAATTCATCTCGTGTCAGTTGGGAGAAAAGCTTACTGATGCAGGGGGCGATGGGGGAGCGACTCTGCTGGTATCCCTTGGCGCATCGGTTACAGGTGATTCCCGCAACTCCGTCCTTGCAGGGGCATTGGCCTGTCGTCTGGTTACACGTCTTCCCTGCTGCGCCGACTGGATGGCAGTCACATGCTGGAGGGAGCCAATCGGATGACATGACAGGAAACAACATGAGCGATGTGAAGCCAAGTCAAGTCGTGATTTCATAGATTTCTAATAGCACCCCCCCCTGACTGCGGCTAAAGTATGTGTGTGTGTGTGTTGGTTGTCACACACAGTGCGGATCTTCTTGCACGTCCTTCTAAACATACTTTGCGCACGCCGAGCTCCCGATGTTCTGCCATCTAACTTTTTTTTCTCTCCTGCGCCGAATTTAAACGGAATAAGAGGAGCTGCTTCAATTGGAGGGGAATCAAGTCGGCTGCGTTTACTCACACAACGGTGCAGACGCCCCATTCCTACCGGTGCACGTCTATGAGAAATACCAAAAAGAAAGAAGACTCCGCCCATGCGCGCAGTTAAGACCACACTTGGCGTTTGACGCGCTGGGCGCTGGAAGAGGGCCCAACATGTTCCATACATCGACATTCATCCAAATACTCAAACGTACTGAGAAAATGAGCATTTCACACACTTAGCACATCTTCCATCTTGTGCGTGTTAATATCTCAACGTATGCAGGTTGGAGTCTGTCTCGAAGCAGGCCGGGCCCGGCGCAGACGTTTGTGATCAGACGTGCTTGCGCGCTCTTCAGATTGAGTTTCCACTGCAAAAGCTTTTTGGCAAACGACGCGCTCGCGCACACTGGCTGAATAATGTTTCCCGTTCACGGTTGAGTGGGACACACTTCAAAGTCTGCTTAAGCGGTTAGCTGGGAAGACTGCGCGTTCGATGCGAGATATTTGCTCCGCGAGTATGCGCGCGCTCTGCCAAACAATTACGGGATACGAGATACAGCGCTTGAAGTGCAGGCCGAGCTTTCTTATTAGCGCTGAAAGTGTTGCTTGGTATGAACCGTGAGAGGCTTTGACAGTTTGACTGATCAGATGTTTTTTTTAAGAGCTTACATTAGGAGTTGTACTTCAACTAGAAGAAAAAAGTCGAATTGTCACGAGAATTCAATCGTATTGTATCGTTTCTTTAAAGAAAGAAGTTAGGGATCAAATAATTGGTGATAAGCAACCCTTTGCTGACTTTGATTGAAAAGGAGAGTCTGCGTCAAACTAGGCCTGATTGCAACTCCAAACTGCTCTCCGGTAAATTTTGTGCGGCCTTGAATAAAAAAAGGGGTAAAAAAAAAAGATGGTTCGATGTCAGGAATGGGAGCAGAAGTCATTACGGTGTAGTTGAACACTCGTATGACTTCGATGTATGCAGGGCGGGCCCTTGGATTGACCGGCGACCAGTCAAGGGTGTTGTCCGCCTACTGCCCTCATTCAAGTGGGAGTGGCTTCAGCTCCGCATAACCCCGAACAGGATAAGTGATATCAAAAATAGACTCGGGGCAGTGTGACATGGATCAGTTTCCTCTCCTCTGTGCCCGGTGAGAGGTTTCAACTTCCAGAAATTTGAGGGAAGAGGTGAAAAGAAAAGAAAAATCTCGACTCAAGTGATTCTCCAAGAGCCCCGTTTACACTTTGCTCGATGAGGGGTGAAGTTCCCCGTCGACGAAATGAAGCGTGAACCCCGTTCCACGCCCGCCACCTGGAGATTCTGGTGTCCAGATTTCCGCCAGTGAGCGGCCATCCATCAGGCGCATTGCCGCCAGCGCGTTTAAGTAAGACGTCAAGTCAGGCGGGAGTTGCGGATTTGGGGGGGAATAAAAGCAGACTTCCTCGGGGCCGTCCGTCCGTGTTGGCACGCCGCTTCTATTTCCTGTCCAACAACAGCAGAGCGGGAGGGTGGGCCGATTTTGAACAATAAATAGAAGCTCTTTAACGGATGTCGGGGTTGGCCCGTTTTGGGTCACCCGAGGAGAAAAGGCAGCAATGGGGCCGTTTGGCTTTTGATCCCCGAGCACCCGGCTGGCGACGGGACGAAGGGCGCGCCGGCCTCAGCTCGTCCGGGTTCTGTTTAGAAAGACTTTGCAAACATCAATGGATGTCACTCCATCATCAGGCTGAGGGAGAACCCTCGACTTGCATTAACCTGACGCCAGGTTCAACACTCGGAATCTAACTCCTCTTCCAATGTGTGCAAATGTTTAGACTGGCAGGGTCTGAACAATGCCGCGAAGGACCACTTCCAAATGTGCGGTGATCTATCAAACCTTTGCTCAACGCCGCATTTACCGCACGCAGGAAACCGACCCCAATGCTGTGTTCAGAAGAAAGCTTGGACTAAAGAGACCCCCCCACCCTACACCCCGGTCACGGGGGCTTGGGTTTTTCCTTTAATTTCATTCAAAATATATCAAGATAAGGTGATGCAGAACGACAGAACAACAGAAAGTGATAAGTGAATAAAATGTGTTTGGCGTGATTCGTCTTTTGCGGGAGTCACGTGTTTTAGGAAACTGGTTGTGGTTGTGGTTGGGTCAGCGCAAGATGCCCCCCCCCCTTTTTTTTTTTTGTCTCTCTTGCCAATAATCCTCTGCCGCTTGGCCCTCCACCGGAGGTATGCGCCTGCACCTGCGTCGGTGTGTTGTCGGTTTATGTGCGCGCACGCGCGTGCGAAAAACAGGCACGAAGAGATTAGTGAGCCGCTTCCAGAATCCGCTCACACCTTCTGTTTGTTATGTTTGTCTTGTCAGTCATTCGCAAAGGGGGGGGACCCTCAAATAAGCTTTGCGGCGGTGCGGGTCAGTTCACCGGTGCAGAGACAGGTGGCTGCTTTATTCCAAACTTTCCAAAGAATTCCTTTAATACGTCAAGCATGACAGCGTAGTATTGCCTGCTAACTGTGAACAAAGGGATTATTTTACTGGAATTTTACAGGAATTTTGGAGTGACTCATGTTCCATGACAACTCCGTAAGCCCCCCTTTATGACCATGTTGACTTTTCAACACATGATTCAAGGTGTTCTCTCTTTTGCATGTGCTGTGAAAGTCTGGAGCCAAACAATCACTGAAAACACACGCTGGACGTCTTGGTCTGCATTTCCCATTAACTCATTCAGTACCAGCCAATTCTGGACCAAGACTTTGGGAATGAATGAGTTTAATTAAAACGTGACTTCCAAACTCTTGTTTAAAGATAGATGACTTAAAGTTCTGCCGTCGAATTTTTATATAATTAATATATAATATAGTGTATTAATTAATTATGAATAATTATATTATATAATTAATTATGAATAATTAATTATATAATAATTCATTAAAATATAATATATATAAAATATATTATATATATTATAGATATATATATATATATTATATAATATATATATAATTTTAATATAATATATATAAATATATAATTATAATTATATTATTAATATAACAAAAATATTAAATACATATTATAATTATGATATCATATTATATTATATATATATTTAATATATAAAAATATATAAAATATTATATATAATTTTTAGATCATGTAAATAAAATTTCTGTGTGATAACCCTTGGTCAAATTTTGAAAAAAAAAAAAAAAAAGACCAAAACTTATCACATTAAGAGAACAAAGGACCAAATTTAAGTGGGAAAAAATGCCAATAAATGAAACGACTGTCTATAACAGGGATCTGCAACTTTTTACACTCAACAGAGCCATTTCGACGCTTTTTTCCCCCTTTCTTCTACCCTCTGGAGATACAAATGCAACTTTTTTTTTTTTTTTTGGAAGTGTACAAACTTTACAACCAAGTTTTTACCTTTGCAAGCTCTCCGGTGCGAGATGGACTTGCTCATGTCCCTGTAGAAACCTTCCTTGCAGTAGTGGCAATGGCGGCCGGCCGTGTTGTGACGACAGTTCAGGCAGACGCCTCCGCTCCGGCGGCCCGACAGCTTGTACAGCTCCATGTTGAAGCGGCAGCGGCGAGCGTGCAGGTTGCAGTGGCAGGCTGATGGGCGGGAGGGGAGACAAGAGAGAGACGAGCGATGAACGCTCAACGCTCTGACGAGACGCTTTGACAATTTTGCGGTTGAAGCTCGGGCGCACCGACGTTTCAGCCGCGCCCTCAGACGGTCATGAATACAACAGAAGTAAAAAAAAGAGCTCCCGTTGTTTTTGGAAAATACGAGTTTGTCACACCAGAGGTCAAAATGCAACGCGATTCTATCTGAGCGAGGCAGAAGGATGTTATTGAAACAGACGGCCGGCCTTGGGAATAATGCAGCCTGTGGACTGAACGTCCTGCTTCAGGCTCACTTTTGAGTCTGCCACCTGCTTGTGAATTTAACCTTTGAACCCTGGCAGGAAAAGGTACTTCCCCCTCTCACAGAGATCTGAGACTCTTCTATTTGTTGATTTGTGATCAGGACGATTTTCGGTCATTTGATTCGCGCGTTGCCTTTCTTTTCAACGGTTCACCTATTGAAATAATCAGTATGAAAGCACGATGAAAACCGTATTATTAATGTTGTTTACCTGTCCAACATTTACAATAAGATTGCTATTAAAAAAAGTTTCATTTGTATTTTTTAAGTGTATAGTTAATCAAGGCCTGGACCAAATTCTTTTGATTTCTCGTATCTTTAATTTAGTAGTTCTTATTTGTATGCTTAAGATCAACCATCAACATACATCAGCGAGGTTTTCGCAATGTTTTTTTTCCCCCCCCATGATTTTCACTTTGTTATCGGGACAAAATCCGGTGTTTACCGCTCACATAAGGTAAAGCTCACGTTTCCTCACATTTCACGAATCTCCACCATCAGCGTCTTCGTGTTATTGCCTGGAGATGCTGGCTCTCGATAACGCTGCCACATATGCTCCACAATCATCAGGGCTCTGAATCACATACACACTGAGTCACACCTGCCAGAAGGGACTCAAGCCGGCAGGTGGCTGGGATTCATGCATGCACAAGCCCCCCCACCTTAAAAGGGGTTGGGGGGTGGTCCATTACTAATGCACACACAGCACCACAGTCTTACACAGAGGTGTTTGGCAGCTGTCACAAGCTTATCTCCAATGGTTCCCTCCCTGAGGCTGATCGAACACACATTTTTAAGAATTCACACGCACACACACACACACACACACACACACACACACACACGCAAATACACGCTCCCTCCTCCCATTGCCTCTTTGCTTTTTACCGCTTTCTTATCCCAGATGTTATCTCCACTTAAGGGAAGTGTGTGAGAGGGAAATGGAAGTGGGGAAAGGGGTGTGGGGAGGGCGGGGGCTGTATTTTTCATGGAGAACAATTGAAATGCGCCCTTCACTACTGAAGAAAGCAAGTATGACAGTTTCATCAAAATGAATACTCTGAGATTGCATATCAAAGGAGACAGTTACTAGTTCAAAAACATTGACGTACATTATTTTGAAAGGGGAAACAAGGCTGACTTGTTAGTTGTCGCTGTAATTCATGTTTATTTATGTTTTTTTTTAAATGGGAAGACTGTCACCCATTTTTTTTTAAATATATGCGAGTGGCGTCAAGGGATTAATAAATGCTATCTTGGCAGCTGTCCCCAGGCCCTTATAAAGAGCACTGTGCTGTCTCACTCACGCAGTCACCACAATAGTTGTCCAACAGTGACAATAGCGTGCGCGCCGATAAGACCAATGCCACCTCGGAGCACATGTTATCTAAAATTAGAAGCAGTTGAACCGCGGTTTTTGTATGTCCTCGTTTTCTTCGAGTTTTTTTTGCGGAATTTTTTTCAATCCGTCAAAATGTTGCCCCAGTTTTATGACATTTTTGATTTTTGGTAATAAAAAGAATGCTTACAGTATCACTCTTATTTATTACAAATGAGAATTTGAAAGTTGACGTCTTTGATTTGCTTTCGCGGGCCACATAAAATGTTGTGGCGGGCCAGATCTGGCCCCCGGGGCCTTGAGTTTGCACCTGTGCACTAGTGCATGGTTTTGTTGAAACGCACCTTTAATTACCTTCTGTTGAATGCGATGCTGCTCCGTGTGTGTTAAAGTTTTATGAGGGCTTATGTTTACCGCAACATCAATGCTACTCAATGTTGGTCTTTCATTGCGCATTTCATGTGAACCGTAAGCTAGCAGAATTTGGCTGTTCGGCACGTGGGAGGTCTAAAGCCGTTTCTTGTGCGTTTTATGATGTAGTCTCTCTGCATCACGCAGCTTCACCTGCCGCAGGCGGGTCTGGATCGGAGAGCCCCACACTACAAACGGGGCTTCACATTCGACGGCGGTAGCTCAAGAGTGCAGCTTTCATGTTACGCCTCCGACGATGAATTTAGACGACCGTTCTGCTTTTATTTGGTGGAAAGGGCCCACTTGGAGCGATGCTATTCCATTCTATTTCTGTTCAAGGGTCATCGATCAGGCTTAGTGAAGGAGCCACTTGGGGTGGGTGTGCATGTTGGATGGGAATTACAAATATCGCATTTTGGTGGAGGCGTCCCCCCCCCCCCCCAACCCCCTTCCCTCCTCTACTTCATCCAGAGATGTGAGAATGATTATTGGGAGCGGGGACGGTGGGGGGTCTTGACATGATGATCTGTGACGTGTGCAGTGTATTTGTAAGAATGCAATTCTGTTTTTACTGGAACCATTTATTCAATCCAGTGACGTCACTCTTACAGAGGGTTTGATCAGATGCTTAACCTTCATGCAGTATTTTTAAGCGGCTGCATGAAGGGTATTACGTCCCAAAAATGTCCCTCTTCCAATGTGCAACAACTTTTTTCACTTTTAATTTTTTTTCACTGTCAACCCCTCAAAATGTTCAGTGGGAATTGGCCAAGACATAGATATACATCCTATGCAAAAATTTCAGCTTCGTGGAGTTATTTTTCACTCTTTTGTCTGTGGTGTCCATTTGTCCAACAGTTCAAAATCGTCCAAAGTGTCCCAAATGTCCAATTTTGGGATAATTACTGCATGGGGGTTAAATCAGACGGAGCTCCCAGCCGAAGAAGACTTATGAGCCCTCTGAAGAAATACAGTCCTGACAACACTGTACAATTCCAAGACATTGAACACTGACTGATTCATCCATTGAAAGGAACCACACAAAGTGTCTCGAGGCTTGATTTGTCCACTTGGTGAAATTGGATCACATGTACTTTAAAAGGGTTTCGCTGAGCATCACATAGAGACGATAGAATGCTTATATAACAGTAGTTGGTTATATGTGGGTGGGCTTTGAAGTTGGATCTCGCAAGAGTTCGGAGTTCATTTGAATGTAACAAGTAACGCCGCAATTACAAAAAGAGCGCAGCCGCTATGATGTCTTTCCAAAAGAACTTACCATTCAAAGTTTATTCTCGTATCTCGTAGTTTATGGAATCTGGTATGCTAACAAGCAAAACCGGTCCGATGATGTCACATCAGGTCTTTCTGTCGCGACGTTTTGAGCACCGGACGGCCGATTTGGAACAAATAAGAATTGCGATCACGCAGGACTGCAGCCGCTGGGATGTTGCGCGGTAGGTGAGCGTGAGGACAACAACAAAGGAGCAACAAGCTCTCCCAGATGATGAATCATTTCACAAGAGATTGGACCGATTTTCACCATTTTCACTGGAGGGCAAAAATGTAAACAGTGAAGTCAAAGAAAAAATATGTGAGATTTCAATCTTGGCCAGAAACGTTGAAGGTTTACGTAATGACTTCAGAGTACTGCCTCATCAAGAGTGAACGCCGTCACCTTGGTATCTCGGAAACAAATAAAAGCCTAAAAAAATAAAATAAAATGTGCCAATCCAAAGGGTTTAAGATCAGGTACCAAAAAGAGATGGCATTACATGAACCTTCACCCAAACTGTTGCGACCAAGTTGGAAGCACAGGAATGTCCAAGAGGTATTGGAAAAGCATTTTGAACATCTGACCCACTTCTCAACTGCAATGAAATCCCCACCGTGGTGTTTCCAAACTGTGCTTGAAAAAAAAAAAACATCCTTTGAGATGGTCAAGTTTAGGCCACCAACTCAAGCCGCGTCGCTGAATGCTGGCAAACTGAAAGCTTTCCGTTGACCGGCGATGTCACGGCAGGCGTTCCCCCGTCTTGACTGGCAAAAGCTCCGCGATCCCTGCTGGGGATCAATTAGCAGAGCCATCAAGCAGGCCCCATGCCTTTTGCGCGCTTGTAAATGGTCCTGTTGCCGAGCAAACGCGGAATGCGGCCAGTGGATATTATTTGGTGACATCGAATGTCACCGTGCGCCATTAGGCAAAGCCGTTTCAGCTTAGTGGGGCATAGCAACGACCTGCGTGTGGCCAAAAGGTGAAGCAAACAGCCGGCTTCAATTGGAACTGTTCTATAGATTAATCGATACCGGCGCGGTTTCATTTTACACCATTACAATAGTGACCATTTCTGTCCTTAAATTTGGGTTTCTGGTGTAACAGTTTCATTCGGCTTACACTCCTAACCACCGAAGAGCAGTTTCTTTTAAACAATTCAGTCTTTATTGACAAAGCGCTCTCACAACAGCTGCAGCGGCTGCAGCTCGAACCCGAGCGCAGTGTTCAGGTGCTCGCGGTCGAGTAGCGCCATTCTCCCAGGACTGAAGCTGCACCAAGCATCGGTGAGACTTTTCTAGTCCATGTTTCCCCACTGAGCGCGGGGAGGTTATTTTAACACTACGGCACGTGCCGTACTCCCCCGTGTCGAAGAAAAGGGGGGCGGGGGGGAGGTAGGAAGCCACTGGGCTGTAAATCACACTGAGATGAAAATCCACAATGTGGTGGCACGCCTATGATGCTTTTTCTGCTCTTTGCTCCTCGGATCAACTTCAAAGCGGCAAAAAAATGTCTCCTGTGTGTGCGCTAACCCTATCAGGCGAGTTTTGCCTTTTTTTCCCCGTTTTATATTCAATCGGAGGCCAATGGAGCGTGACAGTGAGCATCGAGGACGGAAAGATTAATTGAGGGGACGATTAGATGCATACCAAGAAGTGAGTCGGGACTTCGAATATGCAGACTTTGTCTGAGCTCACACATTGTATGTGCCGTGCGCTCACCACCTTAAAAACAGAGCGGGAGTTGAAATGGGACTTAAAAAAGAGGATGACAGACGGAACACGGCGGCCGCATTTTCTCCAGATAGGAAGGAAAAAAAGTCGGAATTAACGGCGGCCGATTGTTTTGATGGAAACACTGAGGTACTGCGTTCACTTTGGTCCCAAAGTTTGTGCCGGTTGCTAGGTGGCCTCCAGGACGTTGGTACAAGCTGAAGAGGAAAAGGCTTGGTTCTTCCTGAATCACAGCAGCTTCTGGCAACCTTGGCGGTGACCCGTCAACGTTATTAGCGACAAAATAAAAGGCCACCCCAATGAGGTCGTTTACGACACGAAGCCCCCCCCCCCCCACTCCCCTGCTGCTCATGAAACCGCTGACCCCAACCCATTGACGCTTATTTTCCACATACGGGTTCGTTAGGGGAGAATTTCAAAATTGACGCAGTAAGTAAATACCGTATCCTCTGATGATGTCATCGGAATGAGAAAAACAGATGTGTTGACTTATAAGTATCATCTAACAATGAAGACGGGATTTTCATTGTGGAAATTTAAAGAGCCATTCCCCCCCCCGTCAACGAAAATCCCAAACGCTCCGGTCGCGTTGCGCGTCGGCATCTTGCATGAACCGACCGGGAAGAGTTCCGCTCACCATTTGCATTCAGAAACGCGTCAAGCCTGGTGAGCGCTACGCAAATCGCTACTGATTGCCATCCTACTCAGGTTAAGTATTCAAAGTTCACCTTGCACCGTGTTCCATTTTTCCCCCCCCCCCAGATGTAATCATGACACTCCACGACATAAAAACTTCACGAAACACATCCCAGACGCTCCATGCAATTGTCTCCGTGCTCTGTGTGAGGTCATTCTTTTTTCCCAGCGGCGGGCTGAAAGTGGGAACCAGACACCCGCCGTTATCTCCTCGCTCTCTATCACGAGAAATTGGGTCCTCGATGCGTCTGTGTAAATAAGAGCAAACGCAACCAAAACGTTCTATGAGGTCCTCGCCGGGGTTGACGTCAGCGGTTAAGGTTTTTTTTCCTGAAAGAGGAAACCGTCTCCGATAGACACTTTTGCGTTGTCTGTTTCTGTGAGACCCAAAGCTGGGATGTTGCTTTTTTTTTAGGTGAGCCATCTGCTCGGTAGCCGTGGCGAGCGAGGCAAATATTGTTCAGCGATCACTGCTGATGGGTTTCTTTTCTTTTCTATGCCTTCGCTTGAAGTGGTTCAAGTGGTTCAAGAAGAAGGGTCTTTCTTGTGGAACCAAGAGAGAATGAAAAGAAAAAGCTCACTCGGACAGTTGAAGCTCTTCCATATTTCTTCTGGGGGGGTCGCAAGATCTAATGTTGGTCACGTTTCGACTTTCAGAGTCATTGTCACAATCCTGATCCGACTTAACCTCGTGCTAGGGCGTCACTGTCCCAAAAAATGTTTTTTTTTTAAACTGAACACATGCACATGCCGAAAGCAGGAAAGAACGCAAAGGTGCTTGACGACGACTGTTCCTCCCGTGTTGCGAAGGTCACTGCTGGCTGCATTTCCACTGGCAAAAGCGCCGCCGGCGGCCACATTGTTTGACTTTTCCACTACAAGACCCCCCCCCCCCCCCCCCGAGCGGCAGTCAAGCTTCGGCACGTTTTAGATGACTGAGACTCGGCAGTCCATCTAACTGGCACTCTGCTGCTGATGGGATTTTTCAAGGGTGTGTGACTTTCAAACCCATTGGGAGGCCAAAAAATGTTCCCCAACCTGCTTCGCACCTGTTTTCGATCAACCGGTGCAGGTTTTATGCTCGCTTTCACCTGGAATCGATTTTTTTTTCTCCCCCCCACATACATACTCTCGGTTTTTCTCCCCCCCCCCCCTCCCCTCCCTCTTCACTACCACTACTACTATTCTCACGTAAACTTTATCATTAAAACTAATTTGTTGTTCTGGGTCGGACTCTTTTACACAGCACATCTGAAAGTTGTAATGTTCAAACCCAAAGGGGAAACAACTCTAGTCGTCATTAATGGAGAACCAAACAAACAATGCGCCACAATAGCAACACATGCAGTTGTTTTTTTTTTTTTATGATTATGTTCTCGTCTTCTCTGTGTTCTAACGAACAGGCTCTCTGAGTGAATGTTATGCTCTTGTGTTAAATTTAATAGTCGTGGTTGCCCGTGCCCGTCGTGGTGCTGGCACACGGTGACGGTGGCGAGGGAGAAAAGAAGAAGAAGAAGAAGAGGAGAGGGGTGCGAATGAAGAATCATCTCCAAAGATCTATGACCTCATGTTTTGCTCCAATCATGACATGAGCCAATGGTGAGGAGCTCAAATGAGAGACAGATGGTGAGCGGGGCTTGGCGGGGGCCAAACCTGTTGACCCAAACAGGAGGCGGGCAGCGCAAGAAGCGTGTCAGCGGTCCCAATGGTCAGTCCCGCGGACAAAAGACGGACGGGCAAGCGAGACCAACTCGCGTCTTCAAATCCCTGAATGTGAAAACAATTGGGAGAAAGTCTTTTTGAAAAAAAAAAAAAAGGAGACCGGTTCTGTGGGCTATGGCGTCTTGGGGGCCTCAAGAGGGTCCTCGCTTCATGTCCAAACTGGTGTTTCTTAATTCGGCGAGCCGCTGTCATGCAACAAGCTTGTCGAGGGAAAGAAAGAATGCGGCTGTTTTTAAAAAGGTGCTCTTGTTGTTTTGACGTTCAAGACTCACAGCGTGACTTGTAATCTGCGACGTTGTTGATTTTAAAAACTCTTGCTTTGGTTTATGAGCAAAGCCGCTCCACATCCATCTCCAGAAAGCTCCGCGTTGTTAAATATTTTCTCAGCCTGCTGCCTTTTTTTTTTTTTTTTTTTTACCCCAGAACTATTGGAGTAACAGCGTAGCGGCCGGGATGAGAGCCAACCGGTAATTGACACAATCAAGTCCTTCCTAATCTACTTTGTGCGCGACTCTTGCAACTGTCGTATGGACAGAAGAGCATTTTGGAATTGGAATTTTTTTTTTTTTTCTATCCGTTCATCCAGAAAAAACATTTAGAATGCTAACATTAGGGTTGAGGGTCGCCCTGAGTCCTATCAAGTTCTTTCACACCAATATTACACAAGCATCCCATAATAGACCTTCCATTGTGCACCAGAAACAAAAGACTTCCTAAAATTGTTCTTAAAAGATGGAATCGGATAATTGGCCACCATTTCTTGCTTTCTACGTTTGAATAGGAATTCACGCAATCCGGGATTGATTCACTGGTTTGATGATTTGGCTTTGGATATTTTTGGTATGTGTCCACATGGTGGGATGACAAGAGTGCATCATCATCATCATCATCATCATCATCATCATTCTCACCTGTTCATCGGCTTTAATTGCAAAGTATTACGAGAGTTACACACGTGAGTGTTAAAAACTATCGTTTCCAACTCGCAGGATCCATTTGGCAAGCACGAGTTTCCCACACAGTTGCCTTTGCAGCCCATCAGTCAGGCCAGGCAGTTGAGGGGCGGGGGGGGGGGGGGGGGGGGGGGGGGTTCGCTGGCGTTTCAACGACACTGCTACACTGCACATGGAGGGAATATGAAGCAGCTGCCCGAGACGCGACCCGTGTCATCAAATGTCTTTTCTCTCAGCGACATGAAATCCACACACCATAATCGTCCTCTGGATGCTTTCTGTCTGTCACTTGCCCACGTCTTTGCAATATCCGATATTTTTTCCATATGCTGTGCAGCCCGAATGTATTGTAGCAATGAGAAAGCTCAGGACTGAATAACTACTGTTCATCCGACCCTTAATGAAGCAGTCCCACCCTCAGGTCTTGCGCCATGGTTTGTGTCAGACCTTCCTGATGATTTCCTCTTTGGAAGATGCGCTCATTCGGATTTTTCGACGTGCGCGTGTGTGTGTGTGTGTGTGTGTGTGTGTGTGTGTGTTTAACCGATGACAACTGCTCCCATGCAAAACAAGGAGTGATGGCGAAAGGAGGCCGCCGCCGCCGCCTCCCACACACAGCGTGATGGATGCCACACGTAACAAGCTTTTTGTTGGGAGTAAAATACCCTCACATGCCGCCTTTGCAAGGGGCCAAAGGCGCAGGCCAAGGGGAACAACTTGTTCACTTGTCCTGTTTAGTTGAGCAAAGCAACGCATTGTCACAACTTGTTACTTTTCCAGCTTTGCTTCACGGTGCTCGGGGGGGGCAGCGAGTTGTTGATACTGCCCCCCCCTCCCTGAAGGCACCCCCCCCTCCCCTTGCTCTGCTTGAAAAAATAAACAGTACCCGCCATACGTTCACTTGCACTGAACTCTTAAATCAGGATTCAAATGACCTCCCCACTGTGTTCCCCTTTTCTGAATTGCTCGCAGGCTTTTTAAGGCGGCTCTGCCGGTGCCATAAAATGTCACTAAAAGCGGCCTAATTGTCGGTCCGTTCTGGACTGGCACCTTCTTAAGGAAACACAACACGCCCCTGAAGTCTGTCACTGCAGGCAGCTGCAATGCTTCCTTCTGGCTGCAGGATTGGGGCACATGCTCAAAGCAGCGTAACGCGTTTGGAAAGCGAAAGGCGCACTTGTTGTTATTGAAATGACTTCCGACGCATTTTTTTTTTCTCCTCTGGAGTTTTCTTGAGGTGCCGTTTACAAAAGGGCATCCTCATCAATCAGCGGGCGGATATTCGGGAAACAACACGGTAGCCAAAGTTATAGAATCACTTTTTAAGTTAAATATTATACTATTTAATAATGACGTTAATCGACTGGTTTTCAGTTGTTTTATGGCTTACTGATTTTTAAATATCCATCATCCATTTTTGCAAAGCGCTTTCTGCGTTATCCACCATTGTTGGTGAGCAGGGACGCCAATCCCAACTCGGGGCAAAAGCCACCCTGGTCGCCAGCTCATCGCAGGACACACGTAGAAAAACAAACAATCTTTGATCTTTGAAACTCATGTTCACACATATAATGAATTAAGCATCTCCATTTCACCTAAAATGCATGTTTTGCGAATGTGACAGGAAGCCGGAGTACCCCCAGAAAATTATTATTATCATTATTATTATTATTATTATTATTACAAAACCCGTGCAAGCACAGGGGACAGAGTTGAGATTGAACTGCAGAAATGGAAGGAGTGTCCTTAATTAATCGTTAGCATAATAAATGAGGTATGTCATTGTATATATATATATATTACACACACACATTACAGTATTCTAATGAAAAGCAGGCTGGATAATGGTTTTTGTTAAGCTAACATATAAATAATTCGAAATGTGTGCATATCAAACACGGGTTTGGTTTTCCTTTTGAGAAAACTCGACCTTTGATTCCATCCGTCAATGCGCAATTCCCGCAGGCAAACGGTGAGTTTGACCATCATTAGACAATTAGTGTTACCCCATGGCAGCCGGTTCAAGTAATGACAGGAGAAAAATCAGATGATAAATGAGGATTTTGGCCTACCGACACACTCGTTGGCCTCCCTCGCGGTGGCGCGCTGCCAGGGTCGGTCATAGTGGAAAGGTTTGCACCTGTCGCACTCGGGTCCCGCCGTGTTGTGCTTGCACTCGCACACCAGCTGACCTTCTCTGTCCTTGACGCACTTGGACGCGTGGCCGTTGCACTTGCACCGTCCGCCCACCTGCAGGTCCGACACGGCGTAGTAGTACGAGTCTCGGGCCAACTCCGAGTCGTCCTCGTTCTCGTCCCCGAAGGTGTGCAGCCGGCTGAAGATCACTTTAATGTCGGTGGCCGTCACCCAGTCCTGGAGCACCGGCGAGTTGTCGAAGTCGTGCGCCGAGGGTCTCCCGTCCAGGGTGCTGAAGGCGATGAGACCCCCGGTCAGCGGGTGCATGTCGGTGTGCGAGTCGGTGCAGATGGCCTCCTGCTCGTTCTGCTTGGTGATGGCCGCCTTGTTCTGCCGGTTGTACATCTTCTTGCACTGGGTGGAGTAGTACTGGAACGGCACCCAGGACTTGCCGTAGTCCATGGACTTGTAGATGGCCATGGATTCTGGTCTGGGGGAGCAAAACTGCAGGCTCACGTAAGTGACCTCGAACTTCTTGCCCAGGGATAAGGTGAGGGTGACGTTCTGGGGATATTGAGCGTAGTTCTCCGACTGCCAGCAGGTGAGGTTGTGCGGGTTGTTCAGGTCCGTCAAGTAAGCGGACGGGTGATACTTTTTCGGGTCCCCCGCGTCGCAGGTGTGGCAGTCTCGCGTCCTGTCGTCCCCCTTCTCGGACACCACGCAGTATCTGGCCGCGGGGGAGCCGCACGTGCTCGACACCCGCACGTCCTTGCCGAAGGCTGAGTTGACAAAGTCGGGGATGCACCTTCGGGGGTTCCCGTTCTCGTCGTAGCACGGGTCCGGGGGGGAGGACTGGGCGGCAAACATGCTCAGCCCGTAGCCCCCCAATACCCTCTCGCCCAGGGCGCAGAATGTCACTAAGGTGAGCCAAAGCTCCAAAATCCTTCGCATTGTAGTCCGTGCGGCGCGGGGACTTCGCCTGGCAGGGGAGGAAAAAAAAAGAACATCAGCGCACTTGGAAAAGATGACAATCGAGTACATTCGCGAGTACGAGTAGGAGATATTCTTACCGGGAAAAGAGCCCTAACAAAAATCAAAACCTACTCAGCCGGTTAGCGTGCTGCAAAACTCCTAAAAAATATCAATCATAACCTTTTCAGTTACGCGCGCGCACACACACACACAAAAACTTGTGATCGTGTGTTTTCCTCTCTGAAGAAATGAGATGATGGCGAAAGGCCGGCTGGCTTTGAGTCGCTCCGTCTGTGTGTGTCCACAGTCAGTCACACCTCTGGCCACCCTCGGCTCTGTCTGCCCCATTCCATCTGTGGTGGGATGCAGGAAAAGAAAAAAAAAGGGGGGTCCTCTCACTCCTCCAGGGGAGAGGGATCGACAATCGAGCAATCACTGGTGGGCGGCAGCGTCATCCTGTGGTTGGAATCATGTACTACATTCAGTGTGCGTGTTGAGCCCATTCAGGACAATAATTAATTCTTTTTTTTTTTTAAAAAACTATTCAGTTAAATCAGTGTTTTTTAACCCCTGTACCGCGGGAAAATACCCCATTTGTATACCTGTGCGGTCTATCGCCCGACAAAGTAATCTGGTAGTACCCTTCCATACCGCTAGGGAGCAGCAACAGCTAGCCTTGTGTTTCGACGAGAAGAGACAAGCGAATTTGTGACGCATGAATGCAGGAAGACGGTGAAACAATAAAATATGAAAGATGATAAAATACTGTTTTCTTGGTGTTTATTTGATTACAATTCAAGCTGTTATAGCGTCATTCTTCAATGTTAAAAAACGGT
Source organism: Hippocampus abdominalis (assembly GCA_018466805.1). Lineage (NCBI taxonomy): Eukaryota > Metazoa > Chordata > Actinopteri > Syngnathiformes > Syngnathidae > Hippocampus > Hippocampus abdominalis. The sequence continues at coordinate 1,860,656 of CM031709.1, read as the reverse complement.
TATCGTAACAATGTAACACGTGGTTAAATAAGCTTTTTTTATTTTTATTTTTCAGCTAGTGGTGTGCCGCGAGATTCTTTCAATTAAAAAAGTGTGCCTTGGCTCCAAAAAGTTTGAAAAACACTGAGTTAAATAATATCCCAAAAATGTTCTATCACATCGATGTACATTTTTTTTTTTCAACATAATCATTGGTCTGGTCATCGCAAATTATTTCGTCGCGCTTCCATGGCGCTGGAGAAACAATATGGTAACATCCATATGAGCGGCTACATCCCAAAGGTCACACACACTTCCTGAGGAGTCTCAGAGCAATTCCACTTCCAGTCGTATTCTCATTATAGATGTGGCGCTGTACGGAAATAACGGGCAATATCCGTCTGGAACAAACGCATTCCGGAGAGGCCAATAGAAAATTGGTCGCATTAGATTTGATTGGTTTCATTCTTATTTGAATCATCATTTCTATCACCACTCGGTGGATATGTTGTTATGGGGGAAAAAAGGTATCAAGTAGGAAGTCGTACTTGCCGAGTCATTTCCGTGGCAGTTTTGAGATGACATTGGTCTTCGGCTGCTAAATATCTGAATGAAAATGAAGAAGTTGTGGCCAGTCTTCTGAGCTAAATGGTGTGAGTAGGAAGTGGGAGGCGGCATTGTGTAGACTGGACATTTGTTGTTCTGCATCGGTTTCTCTCAAGCGTATCTTTTATCATGAGGGATCAATAACCGGCTCCAAAAAAAAATTGTAGCTAATGGAAACCCTTAAATATAATAAGATCATTTTGAAGGTTTTGTTTATACAATAATACTGCTTCTTTTTATTTCCCCTTTTTTTTCTTATCTGTGGCTGCTGTGAACGCAACCGGAGACGATGGAACAAAACTCGTGCACGGAGGATCGTCTGCAGCATGTCCTTGAACGCTGCCTCTGTGACCTTGAATTCAATACGCCTGACAAGCAACTTTGGAACGGTAGGAACCAACAGCAAAACATGGATCGGATCAAAGACAAACGAAATATAGTTATGAAAGCGGCGTGAATTCATATTGGTGAGCAGAAAACTTGCAATCTATTTATCACCTTTCCTTTGGGGGCACAGCGATGCGCAAACAGCATCTCAACCTGAGTTCACCTGAGTTTTTTGCTCCAGAGTTTTTGGCTGCAACCAGCAGTGGCTGGTTTGCGTGATGTCATGACGTCAGTCACTCCATTTCTCCAGAATATGACTCAAATGTTCCTGCATCTATTTTCTCTCACGCTCGTGGTGATTGTTGCTCAACGGGTCACTTGGGAGCTCTTCAATGCCCTTACTTGTGAACGATGATTGCGACTGCTTTGTTGAGCTTTTGCTATGCGTCAGTCCATGTAGAGAGACAAGATTGAAAACCTCGAGGGAAGTCTTTTCTGGCCATCATCTTACTTCATTTGCTCAGCAGGCGTTCAATCCTGGCGACCAAGCTATACAAATAGAAAAGCAAAAAAAAAAACATCAACAGAGAACATGTTTCCCGCCCGTCATCAGAGTGAAACCCAAAAAGAGAAATAAGTGGCATGCGTGCTTTCGTCTGTCTGATCAGCCGGTCTGTGCATGAACCGCTGGTGTTTGGAGGAACTGGTCATGAGAGATCCCCACAACTTCCCGTTCCTTCTGCAGACAATTCTCAAGAAAACAAAGGAGGTGAAAAATTCACACCCTTTTCCAGCGTGGTCAGCGCAGTCAGAGGGATGACGGCATTTTTAACTCTCCCGTCTTTTGCAGGTGCTTGTGCAATGTCGGTACGAATTGGTGGTGCCTCTCACTCTCCTGTTTTCCTCAACACTTTTAAAAGTGAGTGGTTGCCATTCAAGCGGTCTCTCCGGACCTAACGCACCGTCGAACATCATCACCCGTTCACATTCTCTTGCCCCTCAGACACCTTACCTACACCCAGATTGTAATGTGCTGTTGGAAGCTTACCTGCTTTTCCACCATTTCCTGTCCTGGCCGGATCCTTACTGCACCGCCTGCCAACGCCTGTTGAATATCATCTACAATGAGCTCAGAGCACCAGGTGAAGCCTAAAACATGCAAAGGGATCTTTTTTATCATCGTTCGTTCCATTGAGAATGCTCTAAATTGTGATTGTGAGCGCCAAGGGTTGTTCGCCTATGCGTGCCTTGCAATTGGCTGGCAACCAGTTCAGGGTGTCGCCCACCTATACTGACTCTACTTTTGATTTAGGCATATCGTTTCAAAGACTGGTGAAGACGGAGCACGGCATTGCCACCGAGAACCAACAATCGAAAACCACGTGAGCTCAATCAGACACTTGAAGATTGAATATGCATCAGTAGGATAAAGAAATAATTGCTTTCTTTGTGCGTATGGGTGTTGGCGTTGGTCAGGATCGTGTTCTTAGTGAGTCCAGATGAAGATATCCCGCCCGAGGTCCAATCGGTCTCCAAGCAGCTGAGCGTATGCCGTCAGTCCAAGCGAGACATCACTATCACCCTCATTTTGCACAGCTTCCAAGCTGCTCTGGGCACCAAAATCCACCTGCAGGGACTCCGTCGTGCCTTGCAGGTGGCAACAAGCTCCTATTTCTTTCTGTCTGGATTTCTGGGTATTTCTTCCTAAAACAAACGCCCCTACATTCCTCCAGACAAAACAGCCATTTGAGCTGGAGCAGCTACTGGAGAAGGTAACTTGCTGCATGGAGACAGCAGCCTCCACAGCAGATCTTAGCACTGCCCGAGAGAGTCTCGTACAGACGCTTGATGGGCTCAGACGAGGCCTTCTTCCCACAAGTGCACACGATTACTTGGATACTGGTAAGTCACGTCTCGTAGCAGACTGGCAGCGAGTCGTTTGTACAGCTTTGTGCACAATCACAAATGGACAGGTGCCCAAACCGCTGCAGTCTATTGACCGCTACGGTAGGTGAATCACGGTTGCCATGGCGATGACAGAACCACTGTTCTCCATCTAAATGAGTTATTTTAATCATGTATAGTAGTAGTGTTATGTAAATATATATTTTTTTAATTGTCTATAGACCCTCCAAGCTGTGAAGAATTAAATAACCACCAGTAGTAGTCAAGACCGACCTCAGACCTCACTGCTCCTCAATCTCCGCATCTTTTCCTGTGTCATTAGGGCTCGCCGAGACTTTCCTGCTACCCTTTCCCCAATGTCACACCAGATACTGGGAAAACGACAACTTTGGTGAGAACCTTTTGAACGACTCCACACAAACATGTTAACTGATCTTGACCATCTCATGAAAATCTGGAATCTTCATATTCCAGATTTTCTCAATACTATTCTCATGAATGAATGCTACCTGGATTCCTCTCTGGCATGTTTCACAAGAGATGAGGATGATGTGAAGGAAGAAGTCATGCAGAGCAGCAAAGCGGATCAGGGCTTGGAGAACCATCCTCTGTCCACGCCACCTTCCTCTTCGAGGGACTCCTTGTTGTCCGGTCACTCTCCGTCTTCCAGCTCTTTGGTGTCCACAACATGTGGCTCATTATTTGTGGAAAGTGACGGAGGACATAAGGGCACAGCTGAGGGACAAAAGAGCGAGTCAAAGCCTAGAAAGAAGCCCAAGAAGAAATCCAAAAGCCTCCTAGGCATGGAGAACTTCTCCTTGTTTTTCAAGAACCCACGCAGTCTTGGGACACAGCTTAAACAATCTCAATCCAACCAAGATCAACTACTGCCTGCATTTACCGTGTCCTGTCCTCTCACCGGTGAAGAGCCTCTTTCCCCCCAGAAGCACCTTTGCATCCGTAGAAGGCCCATCCTGAGCTGCACCGAAACCGACGTAGTGCATGCTCTGGTGCAAGTCCTCGTCTTCGGTCGGGACAGAGAGGCCGGACGACTGGCGAGGGCTTACAGCGACCTGCAGGAGAAAGAGGCAAAATGTCCCCGACTCACCAAGATGTGCCGGTTGCAGTTTTACTTTGTTCCCCTCAAAAAGAACATTTTCAGGAAATCCCAGAGAAAGACACTCATCGGGACATCCAACTAAAGCTGCCTCTGTGGTGAGATCACTTGTTTACAACTTTATACTCCTTTCCACTGGCGGTATGTGCATTTGTTGTCTGGGCATTCAGCGTCTATTAATCCCCCCCCTCACATCTTTTTGGCAGCCTAATGGTATTTGCCGAGATGACAGCACCACAGATTTAGCCCAGATGTTGGGAATGATGGATCCCTGGTATGATCGGAGTGTCCACAGTCTGCTTAGTCTCTCTTCAGATGTACTTTGTCAGGTAATCAAATTGAAAAAATTAGCACAGTCTGCTTCATTCATTCAATCGATGATCACCAACATGGCCCCAAAGGGAAACATATGATGGCTCACCGCCAATTTGTACACTTTCACCGAAAAACTGCAACGCCACTTGCTTACTTTCTCACCCCTTGAACAAGGCACGCAGTTATCTTGTCAGCAGACATTTTTCAAGTCTTTCAGTTCTTCATTCCTTTGGGTCAGTGTTGGCCCTCGGGTTCGGCTTCACGAACATGAAGATGGCCACCACCAAAACCTGTATCAGAAGTCATACAGCGAAGTGGTCCCCAGCCTTTTTTGTGACCGGTTGAGACAAGTACATACTGTTCGCGGCAACGATTTTTTTGTTATTCCTTTTAAATTGCCAGTTTTAAAGCACTGGTACCGACAACCACGACAAGAATAGAGTAATTCAACATTTTATTACCGTCAATTCCTTTCAAACAGTGTTATTGTACTCCACAACAAATGCAGAATAAAATAAAATAACACCGTGAACTAAAAAATGGAACCAATTAGGAATAATAAATACGTTTTATAAGGTAAACGTAATCATGTTTAAGTTACGGTCCATACATACGGCGTTAGCAATAGCATCGTTGCTACTTGGGACTGGTCAAAAGATGGCACGATTGATTGCTGCTTCCATTCGGTGGTTACTGGCAAGTTATTAGCGACGAAACTATTAACGTCTACGAGAGCAGACTGTTCAAAGTCACATTTTTGCGACTTGTTCCAATGATTCAACAGGTTTCTTGTACAGTATTACCTTGTTTTTGACGACATACCACACAGAACCTCCCGAGATACCGCGAGGGCAGGAGCTTCTCTTGTCAAAATCGCTTCATCTTCGGAAGTCATGGCTGCCCAACAGCTGCGCGTATTGAGGGCTCAGTCCTTTTAGCAATTACCCACAATGCACTACCGGCGACCATATTATAACCGCCTCTATAAAGCTGTACGTTTGGTTAATTCGTGACTTTTACTTTCTGTTTACTGCTTCTTTTGTTTATTGGCGGATTCTGTTTATTTTAACTTTCCACGCGAGCTTCAAAGGAGAACTCCAAATGGCTCGAGTCGGGCATATTTCGCACATCACGTCACGTCTGGTGGAGTCAGTTTGCTCACAGGTTGCAGGTCTATCTCTGAGCGGCCCAGTCCCAAACGGGCCGAGGCCCAGAACCGGTCTGCAGCCCGCTGGTTGGGGACCACTAATATAAAGGTCATCAAACCCACCTCCGGCCAACACCTGTTATGGGGATTAAAAATGTGTTGTTCAAGTGGACTCCACTCCTAAAAGTACTTATATAATATTTTAAGTAAAATGAGGTGTTTTCTGTATTGCAGCCTGCATGGAAAGAAGAAAGTATCCCCGAAAATAACGGCCGGAAGGTGGAGCTTCCCTTAATGGCTGACTTGATTCTTTACTACTGTAGACATGCAGACCAACCTGTCCTGGTGCAGCTCTACCGGGCTGAGGTTCGTAGAAAAGGACACACATACAGGACATCCAGCAGGGTTGAGATGTAGGCAGCGCAGAGGTTAGCAAGTCGACCCCCGGGTCAAAAGATTTAGACTTGAATTTTGGCTCTGACGTTTCTTCGTGGAGTTTGCATGTTTTCCTTGCGCTTGCGAAGGTTCGCTACACTGCGAGAATCACTGAGTTCATATCAAAAGCTCATCCAATCACAGTATCTTGCACAGACCAACAATTGTCATAATTGTCCAAAGTATTTTGGGTGAAATGCTGAACTCTTAATTGATTCAGAGGTTCATCAATGTAGAAAGTGTGTTTTTTTTTTCTAATTTAATTTCGTCTGCACAGCTGACCCTGGCTGGCGGAGAGAAGAGAAGTGAAGTATTTATTCATTCTGTAGAGCTCGGACACACGGCTGCAACCAGAGCGGTCAAGACCATGGGTGAGTCACACGGAAGCAGACATACACTTGACTAACAGAGCAGACGTGCACTTTGTCTCATGTGAACGGTATTGTTCTCACAGGTGCTGCTAGCAAGAGATTTGGGATCGATGAAGAGAGCGAGGCTGTCCCCTTAACGCTGAGTGTGGCCTACAATAAGGTGCTAAAACGGAGCAAATTATGGAACATTTTAATGGGTTTTATACAAATAGTTGGGTGTCTGGCGTGTCTACCCAACCGGCAAATGTGAAATTGCACCGCAAAATCTTCTGTCTGTGCTGCGGCTCATTTGCATTCGACAGGACGGGCCCCTTCAAAACAACAATGAGGCTAAAAAGGAACAAACAAAAACATTTAAAAAAAAAGAGGGTGAAAAGTGTGCAATTGTTGATCCTTGGGCTACTTTGACAAAATGTTGACACGGACATGTCCTAGTTACACACCTGGCAACTGTTTTGAATGATGAACAAAAAATGGGGCTACTTTGAACTGGACATGCCACTTAGCACGAACGGAATTAAATCTCGAGTAGCCATATTTTTCAACCAGTTCAATTCATTGATTGCAGGTGGCCTGCAGTGGAAGGAGTCAACGGACCCAAGCAGAAATACTTTGCACATCCGTCAATATTCATAAAGCCTCCAGCAAAGCTGAGCATTTAGGTCTGCTATTTATTTCATCTATTCATTTTTTTCCAACATTTATTTTCAAACTAGCTAACATATTGAAATGCATTCGAATTGTGTCTATGAAGAGTATAGAACCGAAAGCTTATGGCTCTCAGTGACGGAAGTCCCAAAAAAGCACTGCCCCAAGTCTAAAAAGAGCAACAGCCAGGTGAGCATTTTTATTGCATATATTGAAAATAACACATCTCATTTTATTGCTGACCCGTTCCCTTTACAACTCTCTGGTAGAATTCCTCGAAATCGGAGGTGAACGTCAACAGAGTTGAGGTCAGCGGTGGGAAAGCTGGGACCACCTTTGCTGTGTGTCTGGATCAAGACGAGAGGAAGTTTCTGCAAAGCGTCACCAGGTACTACGAAGCACACACAAAAAAAAAGCCTTCTAGGCTACAATATCGTTTTTTTTTTTTAACCTATGCTACATTATTTACAATAAATAAATAAATAAATGAAACATCACAGATTCACTGTTTTCACGCTGAGGCCAAAGCAATAAAAGTAGTATTTCGGTACCATCTTGTGACATCTTGCTGTTCGTTGAAATGAGTTGAGGAGTTTCATTTCCAACTTCTTTTTCACAACCATAAATTATTGTCTGTGTCCTTAGGCTTGAAGTGTCTTTGTGCTGCAAACCGGGAAGCAGCTCAGACTGGAAATACAAACCTTCACCGGGCCAAGTCCAGCCTCTCAACCCATCTTACTGTTCCATGCTTTGCCTTCCCTTCATCTCTTTCTCTGCCTCGCATGCCTGAAAATACCTTGACTGGAATGGACCACCAACAATGGCGACAAAAAGAAAATAGATGAAAACTGATGAATTGGGGGGGGGGCAACATTGTTACACAGCTCTGTTTCAGGTTTATTCTGCACACACATTATGGAGTGGAAGCGTGTGGATTTTGTTCCTTGTTGTCATTTTTCTTATTAGAGTCATTCTCAATTGTCAAGCATTTCTTCAACATCGCCTCAAGATACGTGCTCCTTATAGTAATAGTACAGTATTTTTAATCGCTATACTATATTTAAAAAGCTGCCAGGGTTTTTTTGTGTTATCTATGAATATTTGTTTTTAAGCTGTTTGTGGCATTATGTTTTGCATAGTTTGTCTCTCTCTCTCTCACACACACACACACACACACACATACAATAAAAAATATTTTTTAATGAAATTATGGGTATTGCAAATGTACTGATGGTGCACAACTTTACTTCCTTGAATGTACGGATCGATTGTGTATTCACATATTCCCATGCAAACACAAAGAGTTTGTGCATGTAAGCGTTATGGTGAGACGTTGTCATTGGCAACCAAATGTTTTTGGATGCCAAACTTCATAGCCATCAATGAAACGTTTGTAGTTAGGCATCCGCGACTGAAGGGGTCGCTGCAGTCTTACGGGGAAAAAAAATGTCCAGGTGTCCTGTAAACGTTGCCGAACAAGTGCTGTCCTGTCCGGGAACAGGTGGAGGTACTAAGTAGTGGTCTTAATGCTCCACTTCGTGATGGAAGAAGATGTACCCGAAACGATTTAAGACGTCGGTCAGGGAAGAGATAAAAAGGTACATCTTTCATGTTTTGTTTTATGATGTGAAGAAGGCAGCGGAGGGTAATATGACGTGGACGCTAACTCCACGTCTCTAACTGGCGCATCCGGCCTGACAGGTGTTCGTGACTGACAAGTTCCTTATTCTTTTCGACAGCACGAAATGAAACCTTTTTTCGCTTCAGCGATATTTTTTTTTTTAAATATTGATTTGAAATAAGCGTTTGGGTGATCAGTGTACGCGCGCTCGACGGACATTTCATCAGGTACACGTTTGGAGGAGAAACGTCTTCAAATGTCAAACATTCTCTCTATGATCCGTTTTGATTGACACCAACGGAGAGTAATCCATTTTAAATTGACATTTGTGGTTTGCATTGGATCATGCTTCGAACTGTGAGGTATATTTTTGGAATCGCCCGCCAGCTGGTTGCATTGTTTCACTCTTTAAATAAATGTATTTAGAGTGATATTTATACAACGCGAAAATTTATACATTCGTTAATGAGTGCATCTCAGCGAAACAGAAAAGTTTAATTTATTTCAATATTTCAATTCCAAACGTGAATCTCACGTATAGTAGGCCTACTATAGATGCAAATAATGTCACTTTTGAATTTAATACCGGAAAATAAATATTTTAATAGTACATTTTCCACCATTTGGATGGGTGAGAAATCCCATCACGATGTTCAAGGGATGGTTTTGTTTTGTTTTGTTTGTTTTGTTTTTGACTGCTCGTTTTCTCACACATATCTCTGACTGTGCGTCCCCTTAGTTGCTCCATGTGAAGCCAATCAAGCACCCTCGGAACTCCACCATGAAGAAGACCAAGCAGATCAATGTCAAGCAGACCCTCGCTCTGGCGAGAGCCTTTCACTTGGTGTACTCCTGCGCCAAATCCTGCCTGCTCCCCTTCCTCACGCTGTACTTCAGGCAACTGGGCCTCGCTCCTGAGATGGCGGGCATCATCATGGGCACCAAGCACCTTATTTCGCTGGTGTGGCGGCCCCTGTCCAGCTTGCTCGCCAAGATGTACAACAAGAGGCGAGCGGTGATACACGGCTCTGTGGTGTGTTCAGCTGCGGCCGCCCTCGTCGTGGTTCTTTTTCCGCCGGTAGATCTGCAGACACACATCAACTCCTGCAACGGGTCGAGTCTGGGAAGCACTCCGTCGCCTTTAGAGTCTCACCATAAAGTCAGCACACCTGACTCCTGGTCGACTATCGCCTCTCCTGCTAACAGAACTTCACAGCTTCCTGCGGTAAGAACAAACAATACCGACAGCACGATTGAGTTCCATCCGACGACTTTCGCGCCTCGGTGAAGGAGAAGAAGTCGCAACGCAAACGGGACGCCGAGGAACATGAAGAGGAAGGCCAATTGGATTTTCTGTCCAGCCTGAAGGTGATGGACGTTCAACATCAGCTCTTCTTCTTGGTGCTCATCACAGTGTCTGCATGGGAGCTGGTGGCAGCCCCTCTTGACTGGACGACGGACGACGGCCTGTACGATTATCTGGATTTTGCCGACGCGTCAGACCGGTACAGCAGCGCCGGGGTGTGGCCTTTACTCGGCGCCGCATGCGGCGCCGGCGGAACGGGGCTGCTGGTCAGCCGGTTAAACTGTTTAATCATCGGCCGCACCTCCAGGAGCGCCGTGCACTTCTTCTGCTACGCCGGCGTGTCCGCGCTGGCCTTGCCCGTTGCGGCCTTCCTCCCTCTGTACTTGAACAAGCAGCAAGGCCACGTCAACCGGCTGCTCAAGGCCGTCCAGCTGGTACGTGGCTCCCAGCGCGCGGCGCTCTGCGCCGTCACCGCCCTGCTGGTGGGGGTGACGCGCTCGGCCGTGGACAACTTCCTCCTGTGGCAGATGCAGGATCACGGCAGCACCGAGCTGCACATGGGCGTGTCCCTCAGCCTCGCGGCGCTCTCACAGGCCGCCTTCCCGCTGGTGGCTGTCCGACTGACTCGGCTGCTCAGCTCGGGCAGGGTGCTGGCGCTGGGGGCGGCCACTCTGGGATCGCAGTGTTTGTATTACTCTTTCCTGTGGGGACCGTGGGCCGTGCTACCTGCTCAGCTTATGAGCTGTTTCAGCTGCGGCGCCTTCTGGTGGGCCGTGAAGGTGCAGAGCGACGACATTGCCACGCCGGGAACAGAGAGGAGCATCAACAGGCTCTACGACGTCCTGTCTTTCGACTTGGGGGGTGCGCTGGGAAGTTTTGCCGGAGGCTTCGTGGTTCGCTGGTGTGGGCCGGAGTGGCTTTTCAGAGGGTTGGCCGCGGCCATGATGCTGTGGTGCATATGTCTGCCTCTGCTCCAGTGCAACGCCCCCCACCACTACAGGATCAACTATTCTCGTCTTTTGGCGGCAGACGCCAGTGAGGCCAGCGACTCGGAGTCGGACGAAGAAAGAGACTGGCTGGATAAAGCGATGGAAGACGACAGCGGCAATAACAACAATCACACAATCACAAGGACACCAAGCCGCTAGTCTGGCCAGTGTGACCACGGAAAACGAATGCACCAAACACTCAAATGTGAAGTTTCGACGCAAAATGAGCAATGCAGAACAGTGTCAGGTCGCGAGCGAGCTCTGCTGCGCTTCACGAAAATCTGCAAGTAATTGATGCCTCCTCCAAAAAGAGGTTTTCAATTGCTTGTGCTGTGCAGTTGGGCTCATAAGTTTACACACCCTGACAGAATTTGTAAGACGTGCAACCAGCTTTCCTCAAAGAAAAGACAAGTGATCAGGCTAAATAACATTTTTGATGAAAGTTCAACACAATATTTCAGCCCAATAGCAGAATTATGAAACAAAACGCAGAATTAAAGAAAATAAGCTAGTCACCTACTACAGACTACTAAATTGCCAACGTTTCACAAAAGTATGTCTTGATTATTTTTGGACCGAGCACAAAAATCCAAGCAGATAAGTTTTTCGGTGAATAAGAGAGGAAAAGTTATGCCCCCCCAAAAAATCGGTTAATTTGGTGAGGATGTGAAAGCCAAAACCACAGCGCTTCACAATAGTCTGTATTACGGCATCACCACAAAAAAAAATATTCTACTACCTTTAGCTGAGTGATCCACCTTGAGTCATTTTTACTCCTTTGCGTTGTCTGTTTTGTGTTGTTTTTTTTATGGAGCGGAGGCATCAACTGTTGTTAATGCGTAAATTGACACAAGCTGCTCAATTTTGGACCAACGCCCCCCAGCAGGTTTGTAGAAAAGGCGAGGAAGGCTCAATTGTGAATCCTCTCAGTTAAATGCAAATAACAGACGTGTGCACAAGGCGAGGTTCAACGACCGTGGAGTCGCGTTCCGTCACACCCGCTTGCCGCCTCATCCGTTTAACTGCTGGTGAAGTTGAGAGTGAGTTGGCATTTCTTGACATGTGTGAAAATTTTGGAAGGTCTGTACAGTCTTTGTGTTGTAACAGTAAACCGCTTTATTCAAAAACAAATCATTTCCCCCTTTGCCTCTTGTACTTGTGACGAATGAGCGCGGCTCTTCAAGGAAATCGATATACAGCGGGAGGTCCCCAAAAGGCAACAGATGCCGGACCACACTGGCTCCCCATATGGCCGCCGGGGCGGCCCCTCAAGAACCTGACGCGTGAAATCAACTCATCCATATTATGTTGTTTGCAGGGGAACTCAATCGGGAAATTGTGATTCCCGATTGAGGGAATCACAACTAAGAGACGCCAGTATTGATGACTAAGCGCCAAACTCACACATTGTGACACTAAGTCAAAGTCATACAGAATCTTCATTTGAGGTCGGTACGTTTTTTTTTGTGGGGGGGGGAATTCGCTAATGGTCGTTGCGCATATCCCATCGCTGGCCTGTCTTTGCACGCGCGTGCCACTAGGCGGCGTCTCTTAGTGGTGATCGGCATCCAGTGGTCATCTCAAGATTCCTCAGCGTCGGAGTGTGGCTTCAGCATCCACGCGCAGCTTCCCTTCCCGCAATTTTTCCCCCTCGTGAGTGCCTCGTTGCATCTTGCGCTGGTCTGCACCGTTGAAGGGGACTTCTGGTGAGGAACATGGAATAACGGACATCTTCCGAACGAGACGACACTTTGGACCAGGCGCAAATGGATGAAGCAAATGAGAAATCAGGTGATGCATGTGTTATGTGTGTAGTGATGAAAACAAACCGGGTGTTTGTTTGTTTTTTAACACATGATCATTTGGAGTATACGTCACAACTCGTGCAGATTCTTACAAGTCATTTCGTGCTATTCAGAAAACTGTTTCATTCCGTGTATGAGTTTTTCCTTCCAAATAAAATCGAACATTAGCTTCAAAAGTCTGCATGTTTTCGTTTGTTTGTTTTGTAGACCACATCGAGGTTTTGCTGTGTTATGTTTTTTTGCTCATTTTCCCCCCTCACAAGGCGTGTACAACTGTAGGCATTATACCTTGGATACACACTCTTTGGCTGAACGCTCCACAGAACATTCGATATTCGTGACACACACACACACACACACAAAAAAAAAAGGTTGGTGACCACTGATTTAAATGAATGAAAGTTGCAGCAGCACCACATGAATGTCTGGCTGAGTTGTAGCTGTGGTATCAACAGTGACTCCATATGTAAGAGTGAAAATTCGTCCAAATACAGGTAATTAAAAGTGAATCTCAGCTCGACCGGGTGACTCATCGCTATTGGTGAGCAGGAAGCGAGTAGGAGGCTGTCGTGGAGGAGGAGGAGGTGGTGGGTTCGGGGCTGGTGCAGTCACACCGAAACGATGGCTTCAATTAACACGTGACCCGAAACCTCGAGGATCAGTGCAGAGACAACTTTCTCGTACTTAGTCTCTTACATTTTTCATATTTTGTCAATTGTCATAGTTACTAACCCACACCTACTCTCCCCCCCCCCCCCCCCCCCGCGTCACAATATATTAGCCCTGGAGAACCCAAGAAGCCTTTTCTTCTTTGGAAAATGATGAATTATACATTAAATGACCTGCTATATGTTCACTGAACACCAAAATATATGTTTATTCAAAAAAATTCAATGCTTTAATCCTAATTTAGGATTAGGGGCAAATTTGACCCTTTGGGATTTAAAGGTAGCATTTGAGTAGCAGAATTTATAGGGGCCAAATTTGACCCCGTGGGTTCTCCAGGGTTAGGGACACCTAGACATTTAATTAGAGCCGATACAAAAAATATATGGGAACAAATCCAATCATACTAGCTTGAACTGTAAATCCTCCATAAAACATATCCAATAGTTTTCTACACAGAATATTGAGGCTATTTAGCTATGGATGGATGGAGTTTAGCCATGATAATGTCTGCAGACTGCTATTATCGTTATTTAAGCGGGCTAGCAATTTTCATTCTACAACAAGCCAACTGATTTAACAGCTTGCAGAAGTCCTGTAATTATTGGAGCCTGCAACATAAACGCGTGCGCAGGTGTTTCATTACAAACATGATTACAGTTCATGTCTGCCTTTAAATGGGACAGCTTATGGAAAATTGACTTTTTAAATGGGTAGGAAACAAATAGTTGGGTCTCTGGAGTGCCATGACTTGCAACTAGGCAAGGACGACAGCCAAATGTAAGCAAAGTTTTCTACTGTTTGTTATTTTTTTTTCCCCCATTGGACAAATAGAATGTCAGAAATGTATGTGATCGCCTCGTTTATCTTTCATCAGAAGATGTCATCTCCATGGCCGATTCCTCGATCACACTCGAGGACATCGAAGGGGAGCTGTTCAAAATTGAGCGACTACGAAACGTCCTCGTGCGGCGAGAGTCAGAGTTGAGATACATGTAAGACATATTATCTTATATTATTATTATCAATAAGCACAAGTCAAGATGCATCGTTTTATTTTTCACCTTTTTTTTGTTCATTTATTGACCTCTGCATTCTACCGAGTACTTTTGTAACTATTACAGTAGCGACAAAGGGAAATTGCTGTTAGTCAACAAAGCAACTATCTGCGGTACATTTTAAATGATTTTCACCAACGGTTCCTTCCCAAGCTCTTAATTAGACATTTGGAAATTGATTTGAAGACATTACACTCAAGAATACCAGTGGAGCTGCTAGATTTGTAAGAGGACTGATGCTGCTGTTTAGAAAGTCACATTTTGTAAGTGAATGTGTGTTTTTTTTTTCCTCCCCCCCACACAGGATGGAAGACTTTCAGTTGTGTAATGAAATCACAAGGCTGAAGAGAGAGCTGCAGGAACTGGTTTCAGTCCCAGGTACTTTCAAACAGCAGCCAACACACGATTATGTACAGTCGAACCTGGTTACAAGGTACCTCGAGGGACATATGTTAGAACGGTAACCATTAAAATGGCCGCCAACCACGACGTATAATACAATATGAACATGTACTACAGTATAAACATGTCCGTTACAAATACGTGTCGAGGATGGTAGAAGAAATGCTTTTATAAGACGTGAAACAAACACCTGTCGCGTTCCGACTTCATCTTTGAAAAGGTTCGGTCGGCAAATGACACGTGCCTCTTCTCCAGTTCAGGATGTGCCGCAAGCCCCGAAGCCGTTTAGGATCATCTTTCAAATCTGTTGGCCTCCAACTCCGCCATGATTTGGTTGCCATGACCAGACATGTTTTCAGAGCATGTGCTCAGAAATTACAACCATGTGTTAAGAAGATTTTTCTCCTCTGTAGAGACTTTGTGCACTGAAGCTCAGCTGGGGAAAAAAAAAAAAAAAAGAGAGCGAGTGGTGAATTTTCAAGGCTCTTCTTTTTTTCTTCTAAATGCACTGATGAATGATGATTTCCCTCGCCCTCCCCCATGAAGTTTGTATGACATGTAGAGCCATGAGAAACGTTGCTGTGGCAACTAAAAAGACGGACCGCAGTGGAGCGTGTTTAAAGTGAGTGCATCAAAAATAAATAACGAGATCGCTTGAATGTATTCATAATCGTCCTCAATGAAGACAGCAATGTCACTATACAAATACAAAACAAAACAGTTATTGACTGTACCCTCCCCAGTCCCCCCCCCCCCCCTCAAAAAAAGAATCTGTGAAATAGCGGCATCTTAAAATGACACACGGTGAGGTAGCGAGAAAGAGGCCATTTTTCTTCATAGAAAAAGCCTTCCATGCTTGGGAGCAAAACCAATAGATTGATATTTACTGTGTAATTTTCTTTAGTGTCTAAACAGATGCAAAACTTTATATTCCAAGACGATGACCTTTGCCAAGGAATGCAATGTGTTTTTATGGAGCAAACCTCAACAGAAAATGGGATGTTGTCATTATTTTGAGCGGGAGGGGGAATGAATATATGTGATGCTCTGAAATGTCACTTTTGACATGAAAATGACTCTGCGGGGTGCGCGTGACGGTTGAACAGACCGAGACAAGTCCAAGGAGGATCGGACGAGGGAGGAGGAGCTCCTGCAGCAGATCAGCAAGCTGGTGGAGACCAGAGACTTCCTTGTAGATGATGTGGAATTTGAGCGGCTCAGGTGAGGTTCTTCACGCGGCGCCTACGCAACTCGCAGGTTAAGCCTCGAAAGCTTTGTTGGTGGAAAAAAGTCGTCTCAAATACAGCAGAAAGTAAATGGCTGGGACTGCATCTGTCCAAGTCTGCTGAAAAGCAATAAAATACTTTATAATGCCACTTTTTCTTTTATCTTTTGATCTGCCTCAATAATGTAACGAATTTAAAATGAAAATAGGGGTTTTCTCAGGAATTTTTCGATGAGATTAAAATAGAGATTAATTAATTACAGACGAATTAATTAATCGCATGGTTTTTTTTAATCGCCTGACAGCACAAATTTCAACATTTTGATGGAGATGAAGAATTCCTTTTGGGGACAGTAGAGGTTGTCAGTGAAGGGGAACTTCAAGCGCCGAGGGCTTTTATTTTGATTCGATCAGCACGGGACCTCTGTTTTTGCAACACTTGCTTTTTTTCTTCCTTTGAAGTTTCAGCAGTGTTGATCTCAAAATGTGACACGATCCGACTACTTCATGGATTAAAAAAACATTTGTTCTTCCCAGAGAGAGAGAAGAAGACCGAGAAATGGCAGGCTTCTCGCAGCCCAAGCTCCACAACACTCCGGGGACCAGAGGTGAGCTTCTCGTGCCGATGTCATTCACAAGCATCTCAAATGTCTTCAAATGCATCGTATTGAAGACGTTCGCCAAGTTGGTAGGAACTGAGCATTTATCAATATGCCTCCCTTTCAAATCAGGCGCTCTGCAAGACCAGAAGGCGATGTCCAAAGCTCCACGCACGCCAGCACCCTTTATCTCGAAAACTGGACTAACGCTACTAAAAGACTGCTGCGGCGTCACATGCGCCATCATGTAACACATTTCGCGCGCATGCCTACACTTCATTGCACCTTGTATGCATTTTGAAGTGATGAAAAAAACGTTTGGTGTACGTGCTCCCCTAATGTCGCATGAAAAGATCTTTTGAGCTTCAAGCGTTTGTACGATCCTAATTGTCCTATTTGTAATGTGATCTCATTAGGTGACCCACAGGAGGGAACCGGAATGAAGTCTTTTCGTAATACGGTGGCTGTTTGGCAAGGCAATTACCGCCACTCTTATTCTCAAGCTTAAGGCTGTGTGTGACTCCTTACTTTCATTTTTGATTTCCTAACGGTTCTGCAGTAACACAGAGTGAGTATCAAAAGAGTTCGTGTTGTTCAAAAATAAAGATTGTCGTTATTTTAAAAAAAAAATGCTTGTGGTTTGTTTCAGGTGCATTGAAATCCTGTTTCGTGATTTGTGTCAGAAAGATGAATGTTATGTCAAATATCGCACGAGCGTGGTATTGGATCACGGCATTTGAAGATCGTGTTCACCATGGCGAGATGCTCCTCAGCTGTATTCCTTTGCCCCACAACTTGATGCAGACACACACTGTGCAGTCCTAGATGACTCATACACTGGGTGGTCTTTAGAAGCATCCCCTCCTGCTCTCTTGGTTCAAGCGAAGTGATCGTCATTTAAACAAAATCTTTTTTTTTTTTTTAATCCTGGATAATACGGTGACAGGAATAAAAACAGTTCATCGTTCACATGGCTACAAACGCGGTTCACTAAAGTGTTTTTTTTTTTCCCCACCCTCTTCTTCTTGTTATATGACATGACTCCTTAGCAGGCAGAGGAAGGCCGTCACACGTGGATTCGTATGAACAGACCCGTGCACAGGCAACTGTCCCCGCTGTATTTAATCTGAAGACTAATTAGTGGGCTACTGTGTGTGAATATATAGACATGCCAACCCACTCTAATTGGGCGCTAGTGGGAAAGGCGGCTTTGTCTTGCTGAGACATAAAAGAGTCCCTGGAAACGTGACATCAAGCATCACCAATTAAATGCTTTTCCTGAAGGCGTTGACTGTACCTCAGTACTGTCACTAATCCATAGTTTAGTCTGGAAGAAGCCGAAATCACAATCGAGAGTTTTACCAAGAATGCAAGGCTGCACTTTTATTTGGTCCAATGGCGGTCTTCATCAAATACTGTACAACAATTGTTGTCTTAGGAACATCTCTAGTCATTAACCGAGCGTCATTTGCATTTGCGCTATGGTGTGACTTGGACTTGTGACACTGAGTCACAGGAGTGCTCATTGTGGGCAAGGCTGCTTGATTGACTTGACTGACCTGTTGGGTGACAACAAAAAAAAACTTTTAACCCCTTGTCGTCCATTATTCTATTAAAAATGAAATGACCTCATCATATATAATACGGAAGGGGATGCATTGCAGACCCATTCCAGTGATGCCAGTAATCCGTTAGTCTACTCTAATGTGCTACTACAGCCAGACCACTAATCGGATTAAAATGATTTATCAAAATTACTGCGTGCGTGCTACCGTATTGTGACGGTCGTACATCCCAACAACAAGCGAGAGGCACTTTAACTTTGATGAAGACTTTTTACTCCAGAATAGGAGACAATCAGCACTAACTTGTCTCCTATTCTCGTTGCTCGAGTGACATGGTAGCATAAATCTGGTTGGTCGAAAAAAAATGAAATCCCCCCCATAAACATTTTAGAAGCTGTGCAACCATGACAAACACAACAAACCGAAGAGAATAGCCTGTTGGGGAAGATCTCGATTTGATTTCGGGGAACCAATATTATAATTTAGGTTGTGATCTGTAGTTCAGTGCTTAATTACGATAGTAATGCACATGCAGCATATACTGTACATCTTAATTCTCTACGCTCCTAGGCGATACAGAATTGATACTATAAAAGACAAGTCGGCGTTCGAGTGTAGCACCAAAAACAGCCCGAGTGTAGCGCACTTTCCCCAAGACGTCTCGGTGATGATTCCATGACGCTATCCCTTTAAATCGGTGACGCAGCTCAACTAGTGGCCCACTTTGTGCTGCTAGAAGGCGGGGTGCAGAAGAGAGCTCGGCCGCCCGGTGCGTACGGCTCGGCCCGGTCCGGTTCTTTGGTGCTCTACTGGGCCTTCGCTGCCTCCACAATGGAGTTTCTACTGGGCAACCCGTTCAGTACGCCTGTCGGACAGCGGATCGGTGAGCTTGTTTTCCCAGCCGCTCATGCATGATTTCAATGTAATCGCCAAATGACGAGCACGCCCGGCATCTTCGTTAGTCATTCTTCGCGAACATTCACTTGTATTTGGCTTATAATTTAGTCTTAAATGCACACACTGCATAGCATACAGTTATGGTTTATAAAACGCTATTATTTCAATCATCATTAAGTATTTATTGATACTGACAGAAGAGTAAGAGGTTGATTGACGTGTTTGTCAGCCAATAGTTAGACATGGGCGGGGTCCAAAACGTCGCCATGTTGCAAATAGATTGGTTGAAGCTTCCTGCTTGACCTAAATTAGAGGCAAGTCGTCATACGTTTGCATTGACTCATGCAAATGTAGTACAATTGGGGGGGAAATGAATTGAATTGTTTATTATTTTTTTAAAGAAATATATTTACATGATTGTGTCTATTGTGTGGCTGGTCTGAAGCTTTTTTTTCCAGTAACCTGAAGACCACAGAAAATGTATTCATTATTATCATGTAATACTACACATGATATAGTAATAGTTACTCGATACATTTGAAAGTAATATTATTCCACTGTTTGTAGTGTTGAAAAGACTCAGCTATGGTAAACAAGAATGTTTTCAAACTGTTTTTGTAATTTTAAAAATTGAAATACTGTTGCACATTTTGCTTGCATACCACAGGGCGCTGTTGCAGCTCCTCTGTCTTTGTATATGGTCTAAACAAAAGTTCAAAGACCCATGGAGGCTTCCTTAATTTAAAATGATTTGGATTAAATTAACATGCGTTTGTCGCTCCTTTGTATCAAATGAACAAACACAAGCACATCTGTTAAACATGCTGCCACTGATAATGATTAGATTTGTTTCTCAGTATCGCTTGTCATAAACTCTGAATTAAATAGCACAGCAACACAGATTTACAATGCATATCTAGCTGTCTGTCGGTTTGTCTGTCGCAGAGATTGCAACCAGCTCGAGCCTGCCATCAGAAGACTGGTCTCTCAACATGGAGATCTGCGACGTAGTTAACAGCTCTGAGGAAGGGTGTGTTTTTGTTTGTGTGTGTTTTATAAGGAAGGATCTTAGGTTGCATGTATCTGAAAGGTCAATATTCTCTCATTCCAGACCCAAAGATGCAGTTAGAGCCATAAAGAAAAGGATTGCGGGGAACAAAAACTTTAAGGAGGTCATGCTGGCACTCACCGTGAGTGTATCTACACACCTCCACCTTTTTGTTCTTGTG
This sequence comes from Hippocampus abdominalis, assembly GCA_018466805.1. Lineage (NCBI taxonomy): Eukaryota > Metazoa > Chordata > Actinopteri > Syngnathiformes > Syngnathidae > Hippocampus > Hippocampus abdominalis. The sequence continues at coordinate 1,840,444 of CM031709.1, read as the reverse complement.
TTTGTTTTTTTTATCAGATATGAGACGCATTTTTCTGGCTCCAGGTGCTTGAAACCTGTGTGAAGAACTGCGGATACAGGTTTCACATCCAGGTGACCACAAGGGATTTTATCGAGGGGGTTCTCGTCCGTTCTATCATCCCGAGGAACAACCCTCCTCTGATCGTACACGACAGAGTGCTCGGCATCATACAGGTCGGCCGCCGCTAAACGGAAAAAAGAGCTATTTTTAATTTGTATTGACACATTCCACCTCTTGTTATTTTGTGGTTGTCATCGTTTCAAGGCGTGGGCAGACGCATTCCGTAGCTCGCCCGACCTGACGGGTGTGGTGTCAGTGTATGAGGACCTGCGCAGGAAAGGGCTCGAGTTCCCTGTGACGGAACTGGATGGCTACCCACCAGTCCAAGCCCCCAAAAGGGTACAACCACGTTTTCACGACTCGCTCTTAAACGCCGAACGCCACCTTTCATCTTTGGTCAATCTTTCTTTTTCGGGTGCTTTCGCTTAGCAGACCTGGTCTCGGAACGGGCCTGCTGTTGCTACTGTCCCCGCTCCGCTGCTGTCCTCCAAACCTCCCCTAACCCCACCCCAGACCCTTGAGCTAAAACAGACGCTAGATGGAAGTGATGCCTTCACTCCCAACCAGGTGATGGTCTTTGCTGCACTAAGGGGGTTATTTTAAGACTTTTTTTTTTTTTTTTTTTTCCAAGATACCTGCTACTTTGACTTACAAGTGCTCCAATTTACAAGTTGTTGGCGTTACAACGAACCTCCACGTACTTTCAGTCAAGGGCCATTTATAATTATGAAGTCAACTATTAGCTCTTATGACTCCAGGTGGGGGCACTAAAAGCAGAGCTGGGAATGGTGCGGACCAACCTCACCATGATGTCCGATATGATGAGTCAGCTGGATCCTGTCACGGTAAAGCAAGCTGACATGGAGTTGCTGGAGGTACACAAATTGCACCCATTCGGGTGTTATGATCAATCCGAGTACATTATTGCTTTCATTTTATCCTGTGAGAATACGTCTCCCCCCCCCCCCCCCCCCCCCTTTCTCGTTGCCCTTAACTGATCTGGCACTTGACGCATGTGCTACATCTGCACCACCACAACCCCCCCCCCCCACCCACACATTCTCTCTCTCTCTCTCTCTCTTTGGTTGTGTCATTAGCAGTTGTACACAGTATGTAAGGAAATGCAGGACAGGATAGTGAAGATTGTCCCCAGGCTTAGTGAGGAGAGGTTGATTGAGGAGTTACTCGCAACCAACGACGAGATGAACACCGCCTTCTCGCGCTATCACAGGTAAAACGACCCCCCCCCCCCCCCCCCCCCACTGTACAATCTTGAGGCAATGGCAATACCGCTAAAGATTATTCCTGTTGTTTTTCGTGAGGATGTCCGTCGGAATATTTTGTTCTCGCCTACAAACATATATGTAGGTAGTTTCTTATTGCTCTTTGTTGCTGTTTTTAGGTTTGAAAGACAGTTAACCAATTATCCAAACGCAACACAACAGGTAGACAAACGTGTATGTGTTTTTTTGCGGGGCTTTTTTGGGGGGGTTTGTTTGTTTTTCATGTTGACACGTCACACCTCGTCTCGTTTGCATTTGCAGGGCCACACTTATGTAAACCTCACGGACCTCAATGTGAGCCGATCAGCGGCTGCGTCCGTCACAAACGGAGGCTCGCTCAGCCAATCGAAAGAGGACACTTTGTCCAGCCAGATGGCGGGGCTCAGTAAGTTCTTTACTGCGACTTCGTTTCGTTTGTTTGTTTGTTTATTTATTCATTGGCGTTTGCCTAAAGTCCTTGTGGGTAGCAGTGATTTTCTGTTGGATGACTAATCAGCATGAACTGATTTACCGTATCTTGCCTTTCTTCACATTTGATGCAGTCGCGGTACAGCAATCTCTCATTTATCACAGAGTTAATTTAGCATTCTACGAATGTTATCAAAACTATCATCTACTTTTCGTTTACCTCTCAAAACACTTTTGTTGTCCTTTCAAACAGACACAAGGGAAGGTGATGATGTTCTGGATGCATTTTTACCGAAAAGGAATAGCTCAGCTCAAAGAGGAAGGTACAGAAAATAACACACAAAGTAATTTTATTTTTTTTGTTTTTCAAGAAAAAAAATTTCTTGCTGGGTTTGAATATATTACGAGCCTAATTTGCAGTTAATGTTCAAGTGAATTTGGTTTCAGTGAGCATCCAGCCATTGGACTGGATGGCCTTGCGCAAGCGCAGGACAACGCCATGCAAAACTCTAAAGCGGTAAGTAAAAAAAAAAAAAAGATTCTGTGTGTAAATTGCTCATGTAGGCGTAAGAAGTAGCTCGCTTTCTGACTTGAGAAGCAAACTCAGTAAATCATTGTCATGGTTTTACTTTTATGTTAATAAATGTTGTGTTAATACTGCTGGCTGAGCTGTACAAGTAGCGGATACCGGAAACGAGACCCCGAGGAAAAAGTAGATGCTTGTTCCAAAAAAAATAAAAAATAAATCTGACCGAAACTGAAATATTGATTTCTGAGTAACTAACGTTGTAAAATCTCAGCAACGCATTCAAATCGCATCATGAAATGGGAACTGGCTAATAATGAAACTATGACATGATCTTCAAATTTCGTAACACCCTGTCTTATATGCCAGCGCGTTTTTGGTGTGTCTTGCCGTGTTATTGTGCTTCTAACAATGTCAGCATTAGCGTCAAGAAATAGATTGAAATCACTTGATCCTACTTTGAAAGAATTCTCTATCTTTGCAACGAAGGATTGCAGCCCAGCCTCCTCTCACAGCTCGTCACCAAAGTTAGACTGGATGATTAAAAGGGGAATGGTGGGTCCATGTACAAAGTTGTTGTTTTTTTTTTTTTAATTTCTGGGGTTTGTAGAAGTAGTAGTCGTCGTCGTTGTTGTCATGAGGTTGCAGTTCACTTTTGTCATGGTCAGTGGTTCACGTTTTCAGCCCCACAAACTGTTTGGTTTGCATGCTAGTCAAAGTGTCACAGACTTGAATTATGATTTGAATTGGCGCTGGGTGTGCAAGGCGCATGCAAAGATTTGCTTTGCTCTGTCCTGATGTTGCATTCCCTTAGAATGTGTCTACTTTGTGTCACGTTGGGATAGTTATTTTGTGTGTGTGTGTGTCTGTTTTTTTTTTGGTATCATTTTTCTTTGAGGGGGTGAGACGCTGTCATTCCTTTGTTTGATATATTTTTTTTCTTTTCTTAAGATTCCCATCAAGCAGTCCAATGTAATGGAGGATATTGAGAAATGGCTGGAGCTGGATGATGAGGTGAGCAGTCGGATGACTAATACCGTACATTTAGATTAAAATGAAACCAGGCCTCTTCAATGCACAGGCATCTATTGCCACAGAATATTTTTTGCATTTAAATCTTGAATACAGCAACAGGCACAATCGCCTGCTTGTATAGGTTTCACCCCACCTCCCCAAAGCATATATGTTCGGGTCATTGACGACTCCGAGGATTGTTTGTGCAGTATCCGTACCGCAAGATGGGATTCATTGTAACATTGCATTGTATTTAATTACTTTGCACAATAATATTTCGTTTCTTTTTGTCACACAGTACGATGACAACGAGGACTCTGATGGTGTCACAAGCGAAGGTGAGCAAGGATTCAGTTGCCTATTAATCTCATCCCGTTTGGACATTCAGTTATTTTCCTGTAGCAGATTGTGCGTGGCTTTTTTTTTTTTTTTGTCTAATAGTGTTTGTCCTCTTCTGTAGAATTTGACAGGTTCTTGGCGCAAAGAGCCAAAGCAGCTGAGCGGCTGCCTTCAGTACGACAGTCTTCCCAGGACGCCAACCACTCCGAATCCTGAGCTGTACTTCCGCCTGCCGCGCGCGCGACTCTCACAAAGTACCTCTGCCATAAGGGACAGATGGAATGGAATGGAATGGAATACAACTTTATTGTCAAATGTGCTGTACGTATGTGTAACATACAGCACAGATGCAGCCGCTGCGGGTGTCCGCGCCGCCATCGACCGACTACAAGACAACACATTAGACACAGACAATCGTGCAATCTTAACCACTTTCCTGCATACATTCCTGTTGTCTGAAGCAGTTATAGATGAAAGAGGAGCGAATCAGATGGAGATGTATTTTGGTTTTATGTATCCAAGGCACATTTTGGGCATGGAGGACTGCGGTCCGTGATTACTTCTTGTGTATCCTGCTGTGTTACTTTACTGGGGTTTTAACTGGTAACAAGTGAATGAAGGCCAGAGCATTTTGCTTGATGTAACTAAGTGGTGGTAATGCAAACATTTGCACAATTTCTATGGTAACATTCCTACTATTGAAGGAAACGTGGAATATTGACACTAAAACAACTTTTGCAACATAGACGACTATATTGCTATGAACTCTGATTTGTGGTATCTCATGATGAGTTACAGATAATGCCTTTGTGTAAGTAGCACAAACACTGTTAACTTATATGTCAGCAATTTCTCATTTGAAGAGTTTGAGGCTTCGCTTCAGGTTAATATTGATATCGGATTTCTAAAAGAATAGTAACGTTGATTTTGTTTGTTTGTTTTTTTTTTACTTCCATAATATTTCTTTGTCAAGATGTTTTACGTTTAAATGCAGAGTTCAATTAAATAACCAACCAAACAACCAAGAATTGTTCCTGTTATCACCCACTGTTAAAAATTGTACTATGTTGGATGTACTTAGGTCATCCATCCATCCATCCATCTATTTACTAATCCGCTTCTCCTAACAAGGGTCACGGCTGTGCTTCGGGCAATAGGCAGTGTGCACCCTGGACTGGTTGCCAATCAATCGCAGGGCACTAAGAGACAAACACCCGTTTGTGCTCACAATCACACCCAGGGACAATTTGGACTACCCAATCAACCTGCCATGCATGTTCTTGGGAGGAAACCGGAATACCCGGAGAAAAACCCTCAAAGGCACGGGGAGTACATGCAAAACCTCATACAGGAAGGCTGGAACCGGAATCGAAGACATTTTATTCAGTGACTTCAATGAACCCAACATGCATATGTTTGGAATGGCAGGAAGCTTCAGTAAAAACCTGCCAGGTTATTTTTACTTTCCAAAGGGTCCTCAGTTCACAATAATTCCGTTCGAATTAGTAAATGATGCAATAATCTGTCAATTACCAACGCTAGCGCAGTATTAAAGTCATAATAAAAAGTAACGAAACCCCGGTGTATCAAACAATACGGAACAACAATGAGTAAAGTGCGCAAGTAACTCAACTTGCCTTGGTGCCCCACATCACGACTTTCTTCGGTTCAACACAAGCTTGAATGTGATTGGTCCATTTTGAACACACGTACGCACACCGCCCCCTATTGCAGCAGCCAACTTCCGGGTACGTTTCACAATCGACCCCGCACACAATTCACGAACATGTCTCTCGGCATAGCTAGCTGGACTTTATTGAACCCTCTCCGGGGGGTTCTGCGGCCCTCGGCTTCTGTTTTAAGTCGGAGCTGCGCGGCTCTTGCTGAAGCCAGAGCGGTGTTAAACGGCGAGCTCGAGTCTATTCGCTCGGCGGGGACTTGGAAAGCCGAGAGGGTGATCACGTCCAAGCAGGGACCGCACATCAACGTGGAGGGAAGCCGTGGCAGTGAGTGTCAACATTTGACGCATACGATTTTCAGAAGGTGCCCAAAGGTCGCGGGCCATATTTTTAACAAGAAGATAAGTCATGGAAAATAATGGCGAGCGATACTACTACAATATAACAATTTAGGTGGAGAAGGGTGGATATACAATGAATGTCAAATTACTGGCAGTCTGTTTTGGAGATGCCAGTCCAAAAATCTACTACTACTAGTTATTGAAGTAATACTAGTCTGCATCCTGACTGCTGCGCACTTGAACAAGCTCCTTTGACTCACACCTCCTTGCAAGCCTGCATTTGTGTGATGTTTCCATTAGTGGTGTGCAACAACAGATATACAGTAAAACGTGAATATTCTCCTTGAGGCAATATGGTGAGTATGACCAAAAAAAGTCATTGAAATCACCTCTTTTGCGTCACCTTGTTGGTTTTTGTCAGCTTTCATTTGTGTGTGTCTAAATTGCATTGTATTTTTTTTTCCAGCTGTCACATTAATGCAGCTCGGCTTTTCAAGTTCTTGCCCAAAAGGTAATTAACCTGAATTCTTTCTGATTCCTTTTATTCTTTCAGGCATTTTAAACTTCTGTGCCAACAACTATCTTGGACTATCCAGTCATCCTGAAGTGGTGCAAGCAGGGATTGACGCGCTGAAATTGTATGGCGCTGGATTGAGCTCAGTCAGGTTTATTTGCGGTACTCAGGTACAGTGTGTGTGTCCAATAAACAGAAAATGCATGAAAGCACCAACACGCATGCAGGGGGGGAAAAAATGCCTATGGTGTCAAACCAAACATGAAATCCAAAACAGCTGCATCAAATGCCTCAAATGAGTCACTTGTTCATCCTCTCTTTGTTCTATGGAGTCAATGGGTTTTCGTTCCGCTAAGATATTGTGACTAGCCGGAATGGCTACTTGCAAGCAGAAAAAGAGCGCAGAACGCAAATTACCCATGTCAATTTTTGTGCTGATCCATGCATGTGGTGCATGCAGCAGCAGGCACACTGCCACAAAACACAAATATGCCCAGTCCCCACATTGATAACTTTGATGAACATTTGAGCAGGTGCTGGTTATCATTAACTTAGCACTGTTAGCTAATCTGCGCTAATGTTGGCGTTCTAGTGACCTTTTTGGCTTTGGCATGGACGCCCCCCACAATCTGGCAACACTCACAGCTCAGTCACTTATCCCAAGATTGACTTGGTTGTTTAATTTCACATGTTCATTCACTCCAGGAACTTATTCAAAAGTCTATTTTCCCTTATATGTCTGCTTTCCAGAATTTGCACAGAAACCTGGAGCAGAAGTTGGCAGAGTTTCACGAGAGGGAGGACTGCATCCTCTATGCCAGTTGTTTTGATGCCAACGCTGGACTATTTGAGGTGTGCCACGCGGCATCGTCTCCAGCAAAGGATTTCTGGCTTCGTGGTGTAAAGCATTTGAATGACTCATGTGCAAGGTTCTGCTGGGCCCGGATGATGCTGTGTTGTCGGATGAACTTAACCACGCCTCCATTATTGATGGCATCCGTCTGTGCCGGGCAAAAAGATTGCGCTACAAACACATGGACCTCAGCGATTTGGAGCGCCAACTCAAGGAGTCTCAGGTGTGTGGGGAATCTTCCTGTTCTCAGATGGAAAAGTGAACTGACAAAAAAAAGACTCTTCCCAGAAGAGTAAAGCAGTTTGAGGTGAAAGGTCAGGTGTCCCAGTACTTATGTCCGCCTATCTTAAGATTTTAGGGGGATTGCGCTTTCGGAAAAAATTTCAAAATGAACCTTTTGACCTTTAAACTTTGCAATGCTCAGTGTTTCAGTTCTGAATGGCAAAATTCACGACTGGTTTCTAATTCGTCAATGGGCCGATACATTTCAAATGTCGATTTGTCTCTCTTTCTTGTATCGATCAAATACTTGTTGCAAAGAATTGTGTCTCTCCTATCCTTTTGCCAATTTCTAAGCTATTTTTTGCATTTTGTCATTGAAAATACTCCCTTTGCATTTTGATGAACCGGAGATGCGTCATGCAATATAATTCAGCGACACTTCAAACTACAACCACGATAATAAACGCCTCTTGTTATTGATACTTCGGGATGAGTGAAATTGAGCATTAAGTATCTGTGGTCCGACGGCTTACAAGCATTTCTCCTTCTCAGTCATGTCGTATGCGGCTGGTGGTGACGGATGGGGTCTTCTCAATGGATGGAGATGTGGCTCCATTAACGGGAATCTGTGACCTGGCGGAGCAGTACGGGGCGATGGTGTTCATCGACGAATGCCACGCCACGGGTTTCCTTGGGTCGCGTGGCAGGTGAGTCAAATGTATCATTTTGGAAGAATTATTGTGACGTGTGTGTGTGTTTGCCGACGCACCGGTTAGACACGGTTGAATTATTGCATAAAGAATTTGAGTGGTTTCGCCCGACAATTTTGAACATGAGGTTGTCGGAGTGCTTGAAGGTAGCCGGCAAGTCAAGGAAACGGGCCCGGATGCAAATGCTGGCCTCGGTTATTTGCCAATTGTGAAGCTCACAATTGTTTTATAGCTGAAGTTCATGTCCATTTACAGAGGAACCGATGAGCTGCTGGGAGAAATGGACCGAGTTCATATCGTAAACTCCACTCTGGGAAAAGCACTGGGAGGTGCAGCTGGTACGCTTGACTCTTTTTAAATCTCCTTGTTTGATTTGACGACCTTCTCAGCTTGCCGTGATCATTTTTGTCCACTAAGTCCATCGTTTTTTTTAGGATTCTAGTGAATTAACTATCATGTTTTTCCTCCTACTTGTTTAGCTAACATCACCTCAAATGTAAATTTTTAACCCTTGAAATTCCATTTTAATTGCATGGTGTGTAGGGTGGATAACAACCCCCAAAAAAAGTCAATTTTAAGGATGCCCAGCATCACCTTTTTTCTCATATCCGACACATGTAACTGATTAGGACAAAACGTCATTGAAATTCAGATTTTCGACACTTTAAAAAGCTTGTTAGCTCGCACAAGGCTAATGTTTTTCGAAAGCGGCAAAAGACTAAAATAACTTTTTCTTACCAAATGCATGCAACTTGATTAATTTGTAACGTCATTGCCGCTAAATTGGATGCCCGTCATAAGCAGTAGCGATCATTTTTACTTGTCACAATTTTATTTATTTATTTTTTTTAGCAGTGGCAGAACTTCTTGTGTTTGTGGCCAGAAATGGCAGTTCATGACTATTATTTCTACTCACATAATTAAAATGGTTCAAAAAAAAAAAAGAAGGAAGACAGCCTAAAGGGTTCAACACAAGAACTCGAGTTGAAAATGCAGAAAAGATGAGCCATTATATCATGTTTGGTATCACGTCAGGTGGCTACACGGTGGGACCAAAGCCCCTCATTGACCTGCTGAGGCAGCGGTCTCGGCCTTACCTCTTCTCCAACTCCCTCCCTCCACCCGTGGTGGGCTGCGCCACGCGTGCTGTCGAGCTGCTCCTCGCCTCCAGTGAGATTGCGCAGAGCATGTCAGCAAAAACCATGAGGTGGCTATTTTCTTTGATCCTGTTCGTTGTGTCGACTTATGCAAAGCAACCACTTTGGGAATGAAATATGCTATTTGCTCTACTCTTAAACGGCATACAAATATGTTGATTGTCAACAGAACCGTTTTTTTTTTTTTTTTTTAATATTCTGATGCAACTCTCAGATCACTTGTGTGTAGTTTGATGAAAATACTGTACTGTGTGAATCACCCAATTTCAGGAAATACGGATGCGACGTTAGACTGCACGTTGCTGTTCCGAGATACTGATTATGATAATCCTGGTGATTATTCATTTTGTGAAGGATGTTGAATCGCATTCATGTTTTCCTCTGATAACAGGTTCCGAAACAAGATGACGCAGGCCGGCTTCACCATCTCGGGTTCCGCTCACCCGATCTGTCCGGTGATGCTGGGTGATGCGCGGCTTGCCTCTCTCATGGCAGATGACATGTTGAAGCTCGGTGAGGCATAAGTCACGTCTGACCCGGCGTTATTCTTTTCCTCTGCATCAAAACAAAAGGAAATGATGTCCATTATTTGGCGATGACCTTTTAAATTTGACTCTCCTCAACAGGAGTGTACGTGATTGGATTTTCCTTCCCCGTCGTGCCGAAAGGCAAAGCCAGAATCCGTGTTCAGATTTCAGCCGCGCACACCGATGAAGACATTGACCACTGTGTCGACGCCTTCATTCAGACGGGCAGAAAGCATGGAGTTATTTCCTGAAAGAAATGACTACTTGGAGAACCAACCAAACAGGTGCTCCTTCAGATATGGTTGCCTGTTACCTATGGCCTATGCGAATAATGGCGATGATTTCTCTCTGGCAACTTTGTGTCCTGTTCAGGCTGGGTTTGGCTGCCTGAGACTGAAATAAAGTGAAAGAACGCTTGCCATTGAATCTTTTGACTTTGGGTTTCTTTACTCGGGTGTTTTAATGAGGCAAGACTAATTAAAACGTCTAAAATTAGCCAATCTGAGTTTGATGTTTTATCAACAATGTAAAATTTGGAACGAAAAAAAGTTGTTAAAAACTGTTGTTTCTGAACACATGTTAATAGTGGCGTTAGAACGTTCCACTTGAAATCTTGGGGTTGGTCGGGGAGTGTGAAAAGTTGCTGAATTGGGCCACAGAGTGCAAGATTGGACTTTTGTTTGCTGTGAACCTGCTTATTTCCACGAGATAGACTGACGTTGCTATTGTCCAATCGCTGACTCGTTTTTATCGCGAGCGTTGTAATCCACCATTGATGAAGGCGCATTTTGACCTGGGCGGGACTTCCGGTTTCTGCTATAACCTTGTGAGGCCTCCCCCATGCGGTTTTGATTCACTGCCGTAGTCGCGTCGATTACTCTGCAGGTAGGAGTTTTACAGTAGTTGACGCGAATGAATGAATGAATGAATGAAAGTGATGAAACCTTGGCGCCGCTTTCCCACTTTCGTCCCTTTGGGATTATTCTGTAAATGAACACGCACCCAAAACCGAATGGATCGACTCTTTTCTGCTTTGTATTGTGCTAGTGATCCCTTTAGCATATTGTAGCCTAGCATTATTGAGGCTCGCCCTCCCTAGACGACGCAAAGCGCATGGCCTCAGCATTTGCCGCTTGGCTTTGTCAGAAGTCACCCTGCAAGCTAGCCACAAACATACTCACGGTACTTTGTGATTTAACAAATTAGCTTGCCACGTTGTCGACCGTTGTATGCAGCACAACGCCGACTGGTGGGCTCGGCAACCGGCGATTTTTAAATTCCGGGAGAGTTGTGGATGTGTTCCTCATAATGTTGTTTATATCTTGACCCATAATTCAATCGCCCGTGTTTCAAATCACCCAGAATTTGGATCACCGATTAGGTACATGCCCATATCGCATCTGACTACTTATTCCTCCTCAATCGGGTCCTCGCTGTTAAGACAAGTTGACGCGCTCCACACTGTGATATTATCAGCAAGTGCTTTCTCCAATCTATTATCAGATTATCACCCACAGGTTGACGTGAATGAATTTCTGTTCGCATGACTCCACGTTAGATCTTGCTTAGACCAGTTCTTATATTCATGTCATTGTTTCAGGTCGGCAAGATGTCTGAGAACGATGTCGACAATGAGCTGCTCGACTACGAAGATGACGAGGAACCTCAAGGAGCACCCGAGGGTGGAGTCCCCACCGGCAAGAAGGAGGTGAAGGGATCCTACGTTTCAATCCACAGTTCCGGCTTCAGGGACTTTTTGCTCAAACCCGAATTACTTCGTGCCATCATTGACTGTGGCTTTGAACATCCATCTGAAGGTGACGCTGCTTTGAAGTTCGAGAGGCCGATAGGCTGTCGGAATTGTGTCGTTTCTTTTCATTGAAAGCGAAGATCTAAATGTTTTAGTCTGTCTCGCATAGTCCAGCACGAATGCATCCCACAAGCCATCCTGGGCATGGACATCCTGTGCCAAGCCAAATCGGGTATGGGCAAGACAGCCGTGTTTGTTTTGGCCACTCTTCAACAGCTTGAACCAGTCGATGGACAGGTTAGTATGTTTGAACCTACTTGGTTTTCAGAAGCAAAGTAGGGGGGGGGAGATTTTATCCGGGTCTCATGGACTAGCCTTGTTGTGCACCTTCAGTTGATGAAATCACATCCCTTCTCTGTGTTCTTCTAGGTAGCAGTATTAGTCATGTGCCACACACGAGAGCTGGCCTTCCAGATCAGCAAAGAATACGAGCGCTTCTCCAAGTACATGCCCGCGGTCAAATCGGTGGTGTTCTTCGGCGGGCTGCCCATCAAGAACGACGAGGACGTCCTGAAAAAAAACTGCCCCCACATAGTGGTCGGAACGCCAGGCCGCATCCTGGCTCTCGTCCGCAACAAGACGCTCAGCCTGAAGAACGTCAAGCATTTTGTCCTGGACGAGTGTGACAAAATGTTGGAGCACCTCGGTATGTTCGATTGAAATCTTTGTCGGGATTTACACGTGCGTATTAATTTGCCTCGACTGTCCCCCCCCCCCCCCCGCAGACATGCGGTGTGACGTCCAGGACATCTTCAGAATCACGCCCCACGAGAAACAGGTCATGATGTTTAGCGCCACGCTGAGCAAGGAGATCCGACCGGTCTGTCGCAAATTCATGCAGGACGTAAGGGAGCGCGAAATGGCTCGGCCGCGCGGCTTTTTGCACCTCGTGCTGCGTTTTGACCACTTCCTATTTGTGGGTTGCGCAGCCCATGGAGGTGTTTGTCGATGACGAGACCAAACTGACGCTGCACGGCCTGCAGCAGTACTACTGCAAGTTGAAGGACAGTGAGAAGAACCGCAAGCTCTTTGACCTGCTCGATGTCTTGGAGTTTAACCAGGTGAGAGCAGCAGCAGTATTGTTATTATTCAAACGGCAGCTTCTCCTATTTGATTGTTTTGAGTTCGAAACTGAATAGGACGTTTCTTCACCTCAGAATTTAAGTTTGAGGCGTCTCTGGTGGCGGTGGTCACCACTAGGGTTGGTGTTGTTATTGACTGGCGAGCCGATACCCTGTCATGCCTCTAGGTGGTGATCTTTGTCAAGAAAATCCAGCGCTGCATCGCCTTGTCGCAGCTTCTGGTGGAGCAGAATTTCCCCGCCATCGCCATCCACAAGGGGATGGCCCAGGAGGAGAGGTGAGGCGACCCCCCCGCGTGTTATTTCATCAATTGTTCTCTTTCAAAGAGGCAAGCGCTCCAGTCGTGCCGCTGGCAGCTGGACTGACGATGTTTTGCTCCTCCTCCTCCGCAGACTGTCGCGCTATCAGCAATTCAAAGACTTCCAAAGACGCATTTTGGTGGCTACCAACCTCTTCGGCCGAGGGATGGACATCGAGCGAGTCAATATAGTTTTCAACTACGACATGCCAGAAGATTCAGACACTTACTTACACAGGGTAAGAATGCAAAAGCTTTCTTTTCATGGTCGCACGTGCATGAAAAGCATCATCTCAAAAACCCAAACCTTGGTGCCCAGATCTGGCCGCCTCATCATCATCATCATCATCATCATCGGCTACCTTTTTCGTCTAAAATTACAAATTGTCCCAACCTTCAGTTCCGCTCCAGTGTGTGGACTTGACCACCAGGGGGCAGTATAATAAATGCACATGAACAAAGGAGACCTATACAACTGCTCAGGAAACTGCAGTAATATTAGTTGTTTTTCAGAGGGGATAAAGAATATACGCCTTTAAGTTTGTCTATCTACCCGCATTGCTGCACTCGTGCTCAAAAAAAGCCATCGCTTTAAAGCAGGGGTGTCCAAACCCGGTCCTGGAGGCCTCAGTCCTGCTTGCGTTCATATGTCTCCCCTCCACAACACACCCGATTCAAATGATCGGGGTTGTTAACGGGCGTCTCGAGAGCTGGTTGATGAGCTAATCATTTGAATCAATGTGTGTTGGAGAAGGGACCCCCCCTCACGACAAAGTTGCGAGTTGACCAAAATGATCTCCACCCCATGTAGAACAATGCAGTTCTTGCTTTTCCCCAGGTCGCCCGCGCCGGTCGGTTTGGCACCAAAGGCCTGGCTATAACCTTTGTGTCGGACGAGAGCGACGCCAAGACGCTGAACGACGTGCAGGACCGTTTTGAGGTCAACGTGGCCGAGCTGCCCGACGAAATCGACATCTCCTCTTACAGTAAGTCCCGGTATTTTCTAATGGCGGCTGAAAGAAGGCCGAGGCCCTGCGGTCTGACCCACTGGAATGATTTGTAGACGTAGATGCATTCCATTCACTTGGACTGTAAATCACCTGTAATTATCCTGCGCGCAACTGCTCGATGAGCCCCCCGGGTCTGGTGTCAGAGATCGGCCCACGGATAATCGGTGTTATTTTGTCGTTTTGGCAACTTGGCAAAAACAGTTGGTGCTGCTGCTACGCAACTACGCAGCTCATTAGATGGAAATGGCTTTTACGTCTTTCACCTGTTGGAGTTGGCATTTTCAGCTGTTGCCCCTTGGGAGTTTTTACATGCTCAACCCATTTTCTTTTTTTTTTTTTTCTCCGCACTTTAGTTGAGCAGTCGAGATGAACGCCCGTGCCTCGCAGACATCGCCTCGCCGCGGATCTCGTCTTCTCCTTGGCCTTCGATGTACTTGGCTGTTTCTTTGAAAGCTCCGCTCATTGCCTCTCGTCAAACTTTATTGTCAGTTTTGAGGACTTGGTGTATGATTGGTTTTATTTGTATTTTTATGAGTTGTTGGTTTTTTTCCCTTCATTGAAATTAAACTTTTTATAAAAATAATCATAGACCGAGTTTGTCACGTTTTGTCTTTTGTCATTTTTAATTTCCTTCAGATTAATCCTGACAGTGTTGTAGGGAAACGGGATCTATTACTATGATGTGCCAAACTTCGAGAACCCTTTACAGCGGAAAGCCCCACCCCCCAATCCCACACCAAAGCACCCCTTAAGAATACTAATGCTATTTAAACCATCTGTGTTCCTGACTGATCTTGGTTGCTTATGTTTGAAGGGGAAGAAGTTGAAATGCCACAATGACAAATTCATTTCTAAGGGGAAAAATTGATATGTATCGTTGGATATTGTTTTGTTTTTTATTGTTGCTACAGAGTGCAATAGCCAATAGGAAAATAATGACATACGGTATTTTGTTTTAGTACAGTGAAACTCCTCTACAACGAAATCATGTTTGCAGCAAGAATTTTTTTCACAACAGGGGGTTTTTCACTGTAGCAAATTCCAAACAGGAAAGTGGGAATGGTGTTAATGCATGAGGATTTTTTCACACTAGGGGGTATTTTCACCCATGTAGATTTCATTGTAGAGGAGTTTCACTGTAAATGGTATCTGTGTGTGTATATATATATATATATATATATATCAGAATGAGTGTTATTAAACGACCTGATCCATGGACTACCTATTGACCCCCTGATATCAACTACAATTTATATTAAAATAAGGTACCGGTACTACCTGACAAATCGTCTCGGAGTTATATAAGGCCCCATAAAATTTCGGAGGTCCAACTGCGGGAGTGAAGTGTCTGCTCATAAATGCAATTGCGAGCCAGTCTTTCTCCCAACAACAATTGACTGTAGAAATCTTTAATGGAATATACAATTAAAATCATGCTGTTGTCTTACAGATGGAATCTAATGTACACCCATAAGAGTTACAATCCTCGACATTTGCACCGAGATGCATGTCAAGGTTCCGAGCCCAGACGTATTCAGTGCTAAAATATACACGGACTATGTCGGTACATCTGGTAAAAAGGTTGGCCCATATACAGCCTGGACATTCTTGCTGGAGTATGTCCCAATAACAAATCTAAAGGTATACTTCCAGAGCAACGGCATCTATGCAGCACAGGGAACATGACGTTTGCCTAAGAAAGCTTGTATGGAAAATAAAAAACGTTTCCATCATCCGCTATGGCACAAAAGGAAGAACTATTTCAATAAAATGCTCCCCCATGGATTCAAACATGCATTTGGTTAAGGTCAACATGTGTGACTTTTACTTGCATCGGGACATGAATCAAAAATGTTTTTTTGGCAATTGAGCGTGTTGTTTTCTGCGCAGAACCAAAGCACTCTTCTGACAGCAGTCCCTTCGTCGATTCCACATTAGAAGCGTTTGGAACGCTTTGGGTTCCTGACTCGGCCTCCAAGCATAGTTGCTTGATGACAGGCCCTTTTCGGCAGAGCAGCAGTTTCGCCCTCTCGTCACAAATGATAGGTTTCCGCACAGTTTTTGGATGGTTTTTTTTTTTTCTTTTCATTTTTATTGCAACCCGGCCAGCGAGGATTTAGCCCTTGCTGCTCACCCCAAGCCAGGATTGTAATTTGCGCAGAATCGGGTCGTCGACTCCCTGGCGCCAGATTCCCAGGCTTGTTCTGACGGTGCTTGCTAAATGCCTCCGTTTCTTGAGCAGACAAAGCAAGGGCATGAGTCCAGCTGTGTAAACAACCTCTGACATGCGTTTCAAACCTCAACCCATCAGGTTTCATCTCCCACCCCACAACCACTCCCCTAACACACGCGCACACACAAACACACACACACCCCTCGTCATCCGTCTACAGTACGACTGATGTCAATCTGCGGAAGCGCCCCTCCAACGGCCGACAGACCGCATCTTTTTTGTCGCTCAGACGCTCCAGATTTTTGACGCCTTCTCTAACGGCCAGCCGCTTGTGTGTGAAACACGGCAATAAATACCAATGAATAAATACCAAATGAGGTCACGTGCGTGCCAGAATGACAACGTCATCATCAGACCTCGGGGGTCAAGTACTCTCCACCTCCACATTTTTGGCTTGTCAGTACTATATTAGGCCACTTTCATTCATAACCTGTGTCGCTTGACCAACAATAAGAAAACAGCAACAGTTATGTATTTGTGTCAGATATTTACATGGCGTCCCCCAGCAAACAAAAGTCTCAGAGTTCAGGGGGGGTGGGGGGGGGGGGGGGGGGGTTCTTGGAGAAACAAAACTCCCCATCCAAGCCATAAAAAAAACATAATTTAATCGACACTAAAGCAGAGCTGATCTGGTGAAGATCACTCCAAAATTCCTCCCGTCCTCCTCGGAAAAACTCGCAAAAAGTAAGCACACGGCTCGCATCTACTCGTGGATTAGGACAGCTGTTCTGCAGGGCGATTGAAAAGTCACTCGCTATTGGATAATACTGACAAATTATTCCATAACAATATATGATTTCATTTGTCTCAATATGATCATTTCATCTGTGAATTTTATTCAGTTGCTCTGGAGTGCACTGTTTTCCCAACCATTATTCAACCGATGTCGATACAGTGAAAGTCCTCTACAACGAAATCATGTTTGCAGCAAGACATTTTTCACAACAGGGGTTTTTTTCACTGTAGCAAATTTGAAACAGGAAAGTGGGAATGGTGTTAATGCATGAAGATTTTTTTTCACACTAGGGGGTATTTTCACCCATGTCGATTTCGTTGTAGAGGAGTTTCACTGTATTAAGAATTTTAGTTTCATTTGAAAAAAATCTCACGGCAAACATCATCATATTCAAAATTGTCATAAAAAGTACGATATAGACTGTATGCTATCACATTGGTCTTGGCTCAATTTCCTCTTAGATGTCCTTACCCAGTTTGAAATCTCGCAAGACCGTTGATTTTTTTTTCGATGGGATCATTTCAATCATGGTTGGGGAAACGCAAGCATTAAAAATAAACAAAGGGAACAAGAAAAAAAAAATCACAAATTAAATTTTGAACAAAATCCATGAATAAATAATTCACTAAGTATTTTAAAATAGTGAGTGACTTTTCACCCAATATAATGGGGACTGCAGGCACGTGCACAGACATTTTTTTTTGGGGGGGGGGGGCAGGTGCTTAAGCCAACAAAAAGGCACCCATCACCAAAATTATTCACACAAAAAAAAAAAGACAGTAGTAGATATATTTAACATATTTACTAATTTCTTTTGACACAGTCAATAAAGCTATATACAAAGGAGCTGAATGGAAGCTACAGTCGGCCATCAAAAGTCTACACACCCTTCTTCAAATGGCGCGTGCGGGCACACTTCTCACAAGAACTCCAATAAATACCCGTCTGACATCAAAACGCTTTTGGGGAGAATTGATGACTGAGAGGGTTCCTTTTTTTTTGGTTCATCAAATTTTGACTAATGAAACCAACAAAAAAAAGGGAGGAGGGGCTCCAGGCAAAGGTCACTTTTCTCTTCCAGGGCAAAATGGCTGGTCCTGGAGCACCATTAGCGATCTGTCTGTGCACATGCCTGGGAGACTGTTTGGGGTGGTGGTGCCAGTTATTTTATTTTATTTTTTTTTAAATAGGAATGTAGGGTCTGAGGAGCTAGTCAACCAACTAGTCAATGAACTTGTGCGTGTCTCCGTAGAGCCACAGCTGCGGGGGCATGGCCGCCTCGTTGAGATGGTGACACTCGTCGCTGCACTTGCACGACTGGATGAACATGACCGATCTGGTGAAGCGTTCGCCGTCGGGGCAGGCGAAGGTGACGGCGGCGGTGCGCGTGCGACGAGGCCAGCAGCAGCGGCCGTCTCGGCACACTCCGCAGTAGTTGGGCCTGTGCAGGCGAGTGCTCCTGCAGCCGGCGTAGGACAGACGGTGCGGCTCGGGGGCCTTGTGGGTTCGGGAGCACTTCCTTCCTTTCTGTGGAGGCACGGGGTGAAAGGGAGGAAAGGGGGGGTCAGCAAATAAAAATTCAAAAGAAGGTAGTTGAAAGCGTGTCAAGGGGGGTTGTTTCTCACAATTCAGTTGGGATGGGGGCCCCGGAGCACCCGCTCGCCCCATGAACGGGATAGGCGGTAAAGAAAATGGCCGACAGAATACCACTGTGTTACCGTTTGCTTGGTTTTCGCAGTGCGAAACGAGTCGTTAACTCGAACGCGCACACTTGAAAGTTAATACACGAAAGCCAGCGGGCAGAGAAAACGAGAGGAGGTCAAAATGCCGCACCAGCGATAAGCGACGACTGACGCCGGCGCGTATCTTAACACCCACGACAGCTCTGCAAACACCGCCTGAAACAGGTGCACGGCAATCCGTCAGCCCCCCGAGTGGCCCCTGGCATCGGCAGAGCGTTTGCCGGCGGCCGTCGTGTGGGAAATGTGCGGGAGCGACAGAGTGGGTGGTGACTCAAGTGCTCTTCAAATCACACAGCAAAGAGATGCTGAGTGCAACTCCAATTACAAAGCGCCGCAAAAACAAAGAGGGAAAAGTTTTCGGTGTTGTGAAGTGCTCCGAAATACACTTGATGTGTTTAGCGGGGCTTTATACTGCATACTGATGGTGTCAAGAGTAAAATCATTCGCGAGGCTAAAGAGGAGCAGCGTGCTTTACAGTCGGTAATGCTGTGAGTGACTCAGGAAGATGCCATAATCGTCATTTTTCGCAACCGGGAAAGAATATAATGTCCTTGAGGATTACCTGTCTCCGTATGTTGCTCCACCGTTTGTGTTCAAATATCCGTTGCTTGAAGGGTTCTTCAACCGCGACTATTGATGCTAACCGTTAGCAATTGAAGGGCATTTTACATTGTTTGGTAGCATTTAGCTAGCAAGACAACGCTGTTTGCTTGTTTTGAGTACACAAGGAGGAATTCCGATTGAAATGTCTTAATGCAGTCGTACGAATTATATTTGACATTTAAAAGTGTCCTCTCCTCAACTTTTTTTTTTTCTTCTTCAAGCAGCCAACCGCCAATATTTCTGGGTTCAAAGGAACTGACAAATTCCATCAGTCATCACATCCCACACGGGACGTTGGCCACACAGCAACGGAACCGCGAATAGATGGAATGGAGCAGCTTGTCTCCCCCTCGCGACTCAGCAGCAGCGACTTGTACGCGTGCTATGATATTAACAGTGATCCGATCCCTCCAGGGCAACCCTTTCCTTTCCTGAATGAACTCAGCACATCATTTCATAGCGCTCGCGAGGCGGCATTCCAACCTCACTCTTCCTCTCACCTTGGCTGGGATCGACATGGAGCTGCAGGGCCGTATGTTGCACAGACGAGTCTCCTTGATCATCTTACAGCGAGCGTTGTCGTTGGTAACGCGAGAGGAAATGCCCATCCCGCAGCTGCGAGAACACTGGGACCAGGAAGTGGTCTGGACCGCGCACTGATCCCCCAACTGCCTCCACGCTACGAGAGAGGACGAAAGAGGACATCTGCGAAAACGACCAGAGACTTTGAAGCGGGAAGATCTGTGAACGTGAAATGAGGAGTTGACGCAGCAGAGCGGGCGTGAAGGGGAAAAGGAGAGGCAAGATTTGCAAAGCACACTGGCCTCATTCAGTGAACAGGCAACACTAACGCATAGAGAGGGTGATTACAGAGAGGGAAGGCTGGGTGACAGAGGTATGTGCTGTGTGAGACCTGTGTATGTGAGAGGGAGAGACTAAGAGAGAGAGAGAGAGAGAGCACTTCTGGTGTGCAGGGAGCCAGTGGAAAACAAGCCACATGTAAATGCTGACACACACACACACAGCGAAAAGGCTCACAGTGGGGCCAATTGTGCGTCAGAGGGCCAAAATGGCCGAAACGCAAACACGATGCTTTACTGCGCACAGGAAACAGACGGCACAACCGGTACTTACCCGCCAGGTGCTTGTGGCCCCGCGGCTTGTCCCATTTGCGGCCAACCTCCACCAGCTCGTTTCCCAGTGTGTCCATCTCGTTTTTGGGTTTGTAGGGGTAGAGCTTCTGATAAGGTTTTGCGTACGGCTTCGCGTAAGGGTAAGCCGGGTACGGGATGAAGGGGTACGGCGGGTAAGCCGGGGGCGGAGGAGGTCGGCGGTGCGACGGCGGCACCGCGGTCGTTCCCTTGTGGTGGCAGTCGATGCGGAGGCAGCACTGGCCCGGCACCTTGACCAGGCGTGGGGCCGGGCAGGCGGGCGACGCCAGCGGCACGTGGCTGGGGCAGAGGGGCACGCAACCCACCGCCCCGTCGATGCAGGTGCACTGGTGCTTGCAGCCGGCTCGGAAATTCTCACCGTTTTGATAGATGCGCCCGTTGTATTCGCAGGAGCGGCCCTCGGCCTTTGCTGGAAGCAAGAAAGATGAGTGGATGAGATTCCCCTTGATTAAGAGTTCACAGAGAGAGGACAGACCACACTACAGTGAAACTCCTCTACAACGAAATCATGTTTGCAGCGAGAATTTTCACAACAGGGGGTTTTTCACTGTAGCAAATTTGAAACAGGAAAGTGGGAATGGTGAAGATTTTTTTCACACTAGGGGGTATTTTCACCCATGTAGATTTCATTGTAGAGGAGTTTCACTGTACCTCCAAATTTCTGAAGCTAAATGTTATTCTTAGCCCTGAAAGAAATTTTGACTCCTTCCCCTTGACTCCCTCAGTGGGAGCCCCCCCCCCCCCCCCCCCCATACAACACCCCGGATACCCCCCTTTATATAGAAACACCCCCAAATAAACACACATGTAAAAATACCACTTTGTGTGCGCTTGTGTGTGTGTTTCGTGGCACTGTTTGTGTACACACTGGAACTACTTATATAAAACCCAGACTTGGCCGGTCGTCAGTGCGCGGCGCATGAAGGTGCTCTGTTTTCCAAAGGTGGCTCTGGCTTCAAACCTCAAGCTCCTATCAAAGACGAACTCCAGCCGTTTGGCTCGGGAGCCAGATCCCCCCCCCCCCTCCCTGAAGTTACACATCTCCTTACACAACCCTGAAGCGAGAGCCAAGCGGCGCCCTACCCCAATGCCAAAAACCGCTCTCGGCGGTGGCCGTCAAACCACTTCTTAGGTACGCACCCCTGCAGATGCCGTGGGTACGGCCGACGTCGTTGCCGTAGTTGCACTCCAGGCCTTTGTGGTGGTCGCAGGGCCGCCCTTCGTGGCAGTCCTGGTTCAGTTGCGCGGCGCACACTTTGCAGCAGCCGCATCCGTCCGGCACGTAACTGACCCCCGGGGGACAGGACGGCGCCCCGGCCGCACACTCGCACACCACCGGACACTCTGCAATCACCTACGTGAAAGGAAGGCATGCGCTCGTTTTCAAAGCGTTCGTTTGCAGGCGACGAGGAAGAGCGACGTTAGAACCCCGCGGGACAATAGTTAGACTCACGTTACGCACATCATAGAAATTCCTCGACGTGTGCGAGGCTAAGCATTTGGCTGAATAACCGGCTCTGTCCCGACCCCCCCGCCGGGGATATCTGTAACCCACTCTGGCCTTCCGCCCGGCTTTCGCTGGCTGAGCGTGGATGAAAGCCATGTTCTCTGACCCCGAGGGCCCTACACCACCTCCCCGCTGCTACATCTTTTGTTTCGCACCTTCTCGTTTACCCTTGCGACACACACTCAAATAACGTTTGGCCATTCACTGTTGAAAAAAAGATCGTTTTCTCATCTGGTTGTGGCACCGACAAACGGACAGAAAATCACCCTTACATACAGGATGAAGTGATGAGGTCTCAACTTTGTGTGTTTCATATATTTATATACGTGTATATATATCTCCATCCATCCATTTTCCGATCCGCTTTATCCTCACTCGGGTGGCGGGTGTGCTGGAGGCTATCCCAGCTGTCTTCGGGTAGGAGGCGGGGGACACCCTGAACTGGTTGCCAGCGGTCACAATCACACCTCGGGACAATTTTCGAGTGTTCCATGAGCCTGCCGTCCATGTTTTTGCAATGTGGGAGGAATACCCGGAGAAAACCCACGCAAGCACGAGGAGAACAGGTAAACTCCACACAGCCGGAATCAAACCCTGGACTTCTGCACTGTGAGGCTCATGTCAACCACCATGCCGCCCCCCCGCCCCCCTTCACCCCCCATACATACATACCTGTGTATCTGTGGACGTATGTACATACATACATACATACATCACATTCAAAGGTGTGCGCGTGTAATCCACTTTCATTAGATATGAGAATGCTAAACAAAATTGTCTTGCTGCTTTGAGTGACGTGTCATAGCGGGCAGATTTTTTTTTATACCAAAAAACTAATGATAGTAACATATTTTTTTCCTGATAAATAAGCAGTTCCCATTAGCTCAAAACAGAAAATAAATACATAGTGGCCACTTTTCATGCAGCTTCCGGAGTCCGGGCTCAGTTTTCCAAATGATGCTACAATCAGGCGATGCACAAACGATTATTTTAGCTGCTCAAATTCATCGTATTAGTCCAAAGAAAGCCAGTGTGGCAAAAAATAATCAAGCTCACCAAAGTGACAGTCACCGCTTGCATGACAGCAAGCAACAGCAGTATCCCCATGCTGTCAGCTGATTCACATAGAAGCCGACAAGCGGGACTTGTTCCAGAATAAATCCTCTTCCGGTTCAACCACAATAGCGCCCGTCCACAAAAGATTTATATCCGACTGGCTCAGCGGTCACGAAACGTCCTCCATCACTTGTTAAATGTTATCGATCAAAGTTTCGGGTGCTGGTTTTTATATGAGCGCGGTGCTTTTTATAGTAGCCGCGCCCACCGCTGCTCTGCGAACCAATTAGCACGCAGGCGCGCTCCCCAGCGTCCCGGCGAGAGACGAGACTTAAAAAGGGGCGTGGCCATACATGAATGCGGTCATTCATAAAATTCAAGAATTACTACATTCCAAAGACGACCCGGCCTTTATGTGTTTATTTATTTATGATCAAGTGGAAATCATATTTTTGCCGTTTTGACTGCATGCTCTTTTTGTCACATGACATGCCATATAGCCTGTGTACATTGGTCAGAAAAATACAAATCTATTGCCTCATTATATCCTGTCTTAATCCTTTCCACATCCCCTTCTCACAGGTTCCCAGGCTTTTTCTCTCTCTCGCTCTCGCCAAATTTTATTTTTTTTTCTCGTTCATTTGGTCAGTGGTTTCCATGAAAAGGTGAGAACCTGCCTGGATAATCTTGCTGTCATCTTGTCAGGAAGTATGCTTCACCTGAGCCTACAGCTAATTGATGCACACACACACACACACTTCCACACACACTCCGTCATCTGAACCGGTGTCGTTGTTGATGTTTTCCTTTTGCCGCTTCTCCAAAAAGTCGACCCAAGAGATTCTGTACGTTCTGCCCAAAGAAAATACACACACCTTCTTCATCCTTGCAGTATAAACATGAAACATTTACAGTATAAGAAATATTTATGTGCACACCTGCTGCAAACAAACTCACATCAACTTGTCGTATGTGACTAGCGCTCAAGCCTGTAGCCAAACATTCTTGAAGAGGATTTGTTGATTTATCTACATGGCAGTTAAATAATAAAAGTAAAACATCCAGTCAGTGTTTTAATAAGCCTGTTATGTGCGAACCACTCGTTCACAGTCCTCAGAAAATCTGGTGGGAAAACTTCTAAAATGATTCGAGGTGAAATATTATTCACCTAAATATTAATGTTCGGTTTTTTTCGATCATGTAACTTTATACTGAGCATGTACCTTACGTGCTGTTAGAAGCACACGCATAAAGAGGCCTATGGAGTGCGAAATTTTGCAATGGCCAAGCCTCCATCCCTCCTTCCCACACAATCCGTCTCTCTCTCTCTTAGTGCTCGGAGGTGATGTAACAGGACCGTGTAAACAAGCCCAATGCGTCAAGAGAAAATGCTGGTAGTGAAAGTAAATGAAGCTCACAACGCGCAAGCACACACACGCACGCACACACATCAGTGTTTTTCCCATATTTCTGTGTAATGTCAGAGCCCTGTTCAAAGAATTTTTTACAACAGTTGCTTCCATCGCAGACGTAATAAACAAGCATACAACATTTCCAAACGCACACCAAAGCAAATGTAGTCATTTTCCCTTTTGGGGGTGGGGGGTGGGGGGGGGGTGCTGACCTTTCGATTCTAAGCCGACAGCAGTCCTCACAACTTGTAATGGACAAAGTGACACAAGTTTGCTTTAGGAACTCTTCTCGGCAGAGCTATTAACCAATCAGGCGGAGTGACGGTCGCAGTTTGGAAGGGGAGGTCATGAGAAGTCGTCGGAAAAGTTGGGCAATGGCAGGGGGGGGGGACGCGGTGAGCAAACCTTGAAAACAAGCTTCAAAGTTGAGTGTGAGATGATGGGAGGATGTCGACATTGAGGGAGGTGAGCGGTGTGAAGTACATGCCAGAAGCTAAATAAATGTGAGCAGCGAGAACTGCTTAGTCGAGTGAAGTCCTGGCTTTCTGTACCGTGTGCGGGACATGAAAGAAAGGGGCGGTAAAAGAGGCCAGGTGTGTGTTTTGAGGAGCTCTTCCCGTGACTTCTCGGGCTTCCTGTGACCTATGTGACAACCTCATCGCATTTCCACCGACTACTTTTCTCTTCAATTTTCACCTTCCCGATCGAGTGACCTCACAGATATGTCGCGTCTTTTCCCCGTGGTCAAAGTACCATGACATCACCTGAAAGAAGCCACGTCGTGTGCACCCTGTTCCAAAACAGAAGAAATGGGAGCGAAAAACAAGCCCGTAGAAAGGATTCACGACCGAAAGTTATTTTTAAACCAAGAGCAGGAACTTTCATGTTGACTCGCCAAACACTGGAACATACGCGCAACAGTCAAGTCAGGCAAAGGAGACGCGGCGCTGCAGTTGACAGGTGTGTCATACGCACGTGTCTCCATTTAAGCACCTCTCCAAAGGTTTTCTCTCCACATGCACACTGACGTGCTTTATTTTCGGGTCAGTGATGTTTATCTTTCTGCAGGCAGATGCGCAAACCCCAAATGAAACAAACAAACAACATTTGTGGCGTTCATTTCTGTTCTCGGGCAGTGGTTCTCAAATGGGTCTACAGGTACCCTGGGGGGTAAATGAAGGCACTTCAAGTGGGTACGTGTGACTTGAAAATGTATTTAAAAATCATATTTTTGGAAGCAGTTGCTGCTTTTGTTTATAATTTGGGTCTATCATTGGAAAAAATGGTTGATAAACACTAGTAGGGGTCACACAATATCATTTTTCCTTGACCTTTGAACTTCAACGTCAACCTTTGCACACACTCCCGACGGGGTCATAGGAAAGTGGGTCACCTGTCCCTGCTCGTGAGTGAGCGTGTGTCTTCCCGATGCGAGTTCACCCCCACACAGCACCCAAAGTAAGGTCACCCCCCCCCCCCCCTCCTCATCCCTCCCTTCTGAGTTTTGCCCTCCCCTCACCTCTGAGGTGTCACAGAGAGCACCCTTGTTCGAGCCCTCTCCGGCTTTCCAGTAGGACCCTCAAAAATCCCAGATATCCTTGCAATTTCTGGTGCAATGTTTATTTGGCAAAAAGGGGGTGGGGGGGTGGGGGCGCGGTGAAGTGGGCGAGATACCTTGAAAAAGGAGCCTCACTCACAAACAGTTTGGGCTGCGTCTGAGGGTAAACATGTGCAGGATGGTTATGTGAGGCCAGCGGTGAGATAGACTGAGGCTTATGTGTTCTGGTCCCGGACACAGCGATCCCACCTCGGCCAGCGCATAGAGCACACCTCTGTTCAGACCCCAACTGCCACAGTCTAATAAACACTCAAGCCATCTTGCCCTACCCACACCTCCTCCTCAGACAGCGTCCTCTATTGGAAAAAAAATGCCACGACATCATAAGTAGGTTACAAACAACTTTGGCCCTGAGATTACTTTGTATTCAGTAACTATAATTATGCAGCGTGATTTAATGCAGCAGGCAAGGACCAAAACGCGCATTTTTTTTTGGGGGGGGGCGCTATGAATGGAATGAGAATCAGAATCAGAATCGTCTTTATTGTCGTTGTATAGCTTACAACGAAATTTGGGTGCCACTCCTTAGTGCATTTCGTAAAAAAATAAATAAAGTAGAATAAAATAACCGTTTAATAAATACAAAACTTCACATAGTAGCTCGGCTGAACTGATGGTAAATATTGAACAGTGGTCGACTCAAACTGTTCCACTCTGGACTTTTTTTATTTTATTTTTGTGCTCAAAAAGTCAAGTTGTTTTCATTTGTTGAGAACTTGGAGCCACTTGACAACTTTCCCCCATCTATGCCATTCTACGGTTGGCCACTAAGCGGCAGTAATGAAAACACCGTGTGAATGAGAGACCTAAAAACGTTGACAAACTACACCGGAAGTACGACTTTAGTCCCTGACACCAAGCGCAGTTACCGCGAAGCTGGAAGGTAAAAATGTTCAAATACTTCACTTTTATGAGCATGCTTTCGCGTGAATATGACTTATATCGTGTTTCTGTGAACCAGGGTTAGAAGTGTTGTTTTTTATTTTTGTCGCTGTATTTTCCAGTTCAAGGGGAAGCCGGGTACGCTTTGGGCATGAAGGAGGGCGAAGAGGGCAAAGTCGAACGAAACGTTTCCTAATGGAGAAGGAAATGCGTGATAGTTAGACAGCGAATATAATGGCCCCAGGAAGCATTTTCGAGGATCATGGCAGGGAATTGCTCATGTGATACGGATAACATCCTTAAATCGGAGCGTTCTCAATATCGTTTCTTATTCGCCTGTGCGTGTGGAGGAACATCGAAACATGGCTCCTTAAGCTCGCGCGCCACTTGACAGCTCTCAATTAAGTACACATGAACACAAGTGAATGCTTTTGAACACATTAAAAATAGCATCATTGTATCTTAAAATAGCATCGTTGAATCTTCCAGAGGACGTGAGACCAGAACTCTTATATTCAAATCCAGGCTGTGCATATGACAGCTATCTTAAAATTCCATTCGCACTCCTTGCCTTGAATTTAATTAATGGTAATTTTTTTATGTTTTGTGGAATTATATATTTTTTGCCTTCTTGTAATTTTATAAAGCTGTAAATTGCCTTTGTGCTCTACAAATAAACGTGTCATACAAATTGCTATTAACTGCATGTATGCAGTTTCTCTTGATGGCCGTTAGCATTAACACACTCTTGCAGTCCAGTTTCTACACTCTCCAACTCTTTGACACGGGGGTCTTTGTTGTATGTTTCTACGGTATGCTTCTATTATCGATTTACAGTCGTCAACGGTGTATGATCTTGAATCTACTATATCTCTGACAATACAGTACTCCTAAAGAGTTGGACTGAGGTCTGGTGATCGTAGTAGGCAAAATAAATATATAAAAGAAAGAGCTGTACGTGTATTCACGCCTGTCCTTGCATACAAAGAATCACTGGAAGGTCTATAGTGCCTTGATTCTTGGCTGGGCTCTTAATCTACTCTGCTCTGACTCTGTTGTACTCGATAAGGCCTTTGGATTAACATTAACATTCACCCTCTGTTGTTCTGTCTTATGTCTGCGGCTTAGATGGCTCATAGGCTGCTAGCGCGCAGGATTTGGACGCTCTCTGCAAAAGAGATCCGCTGCCTGCCAGCATCTTCCGCCGCCTTGGTCTCCACTTCCTATTCCACCTCCCTGCAGCCTTCCTCAGCCCGGGTCTCCTTCCTCTCCCGCTCACACGCTCTGCCTCACAGTCTTCCTCACGCCTCCTCTCGTCAAGTCTCCTTCAATGTGCAGGACAATGAGGATTTCACAGAGAGGGTCATCAAAAGTCAACTGCCAGTACTGATTGACTTTCATGCACAGTGAGTATGCGCCGTGCAGATTGATTTGAACAAACGTTTGTTTTCAAAACTACCGTATAACTTTGTTGACCAAACAAAATAATTTTTTTGCACACGAAATTATTCAATCCCACAGTAATTTACATTTATATTTAACCTTGAGGAAGAATTTAACTTGTGCAAAAGTAATCGCAGTTTATGTGAAGCAACACAGAAGGTCACGTCCAATTCACACTTTATGATAAAAATCTTCAGTACTTTGGAGGACAACCTGTTGTTGTAAATGATCAGATGCAGCATAAGGAAAAAAACAAAACGAATCAGCCATGTTTTTGTGTGCTTCCAGGTGGTGTGGGCCTTGTAAAATCCTTGGACCAAGGTTGGAGAAGGCTGTTGCGAAACAAAATGGCCGTGTCGCCATGGCAAAAGTCGACATTGACGATCACACAGACCTGGCTATTGAATACGGGGTGAGTCTAAATGTAGGCAAACAGACAACACAAGTGCTTCGGCAACAACATGTCGGCAGATAATACAGCAGTACTCTGCCTTGATCAGTGGTGAGCCCGTCAGCCCGTCATTATTTCAGGCCATTCCAGTCCAACTGTTGTCATTGGCGACAGCCAATCAGCCTTGAGAACCTACTCACTTTGTCACATGCAGGCGCAGCACAGTGCAAATGTGTGTTTTGCGTGCATATGACCTCGTAAGTACATTCTTGATGCCAATTGGCTGTTGCTGAAGATGAAGGACTGGGCCTGCCTAAATTAACGATGGAATGCTTCTTATCCTCTCTGTAGAATGACTAATATTAGTGATGTACTGATAAGCTCACTTGAACTCTAGACATGACACGGCCTCTGCAATGCGGCTGGCTGGTGCAAAGAGACAAGGGCGGCCTAGAATTCAGTGGGATTCAGAATTCCTCAATACACAGTACAGCTGTCTGCCTTGTACTGCCCCCGGGTGGCCAAGGCGGGTACACCAGAAGGAGCGGCAACTGATACAGAGTGAAGGAATTAAAAAAAAAACGGTTCAGGCTGGAATGGAATAAAAGCATTTCCATTCATTTCATTTGGGAAACGATGATTTGCGAGGTGAATGTTTTGAGTTACGAACAATGAATTAAACCGAGAGCGTCAAGACACCACTGCTGTACCTGTACTGTACTTGTTTGTGCCTAATTTACTGTCTGGCAAAAATATCGTCAGATACATTGAATTTATCGTTTGCTGCATCCACTGCAGTTAAATTTGTGTGCAGAACATCGTCTCGTAAGTACTTTACTGGTTAGATTTATTTAGTTTTTCTTTTGGTACATACATTATTATCCTAAATGGCTGTGCACCATTTTTTTTTTCTTAATTGGTGACTCATGACCGAGCGATTGTTTTTTTTCCCTCACAGGTGTCTGCCGTCCCAACAGTTATCGCGATGAGAGGAGGCGACGTCGTCGACCATTTTGTGGGGATCAAAGATGACGATGAACTGGACTCGTTTGTCAGCAAGATCATCGGGAAATAAATCCGCTTTGCCAGGCCTGTCACTCGACCGCCGTCGCAGCGCTGCTTTCGATGATTCTGCCCCGCCCACTTCGAGTCTCTCGAGCAGCAAAGCCTCGACGCCAGCCCAAGCTGAGTCCGTGCCCACGCCCACCACGAGGCTCACTAGCTTTCGCCCCGTACCGTCTCGTCTCTTTCTCTTGTTTCTTGTTCTCGTGGTGGGCGTGGGCCTCCATTGACTTTGGAAATCAACGCCGTGCGAGTCTCTTAAGCACTTCCTGTCACAGCTCCCTCAACTTTAGTCAGACCTTTCGAGGAGATGTATCGTGTGTAACAGTTTTCTATTCAAGGGGAAATACGCCACTGTACGGCTCTTGTATTTCGTACTATGAGAGATGTAGTAGTGAAGTGGACTTTTAACTTAAGACCTGAGATATGTTACAACGTCAACTGTAGTTTCTGCGTCTTTCCACGGGAGGGTAGCATTTCTCATGCCCAAACCAACACAACTGATCTCATTACACCAATATGCCCGGTGATGTGATGAAAAAGTGGTGCGTTTGTGGATGTGCACTTTTTTGACTGTGAAACATGTAACAAGCAACGGATTTGATGTCTGTTATTCCTGAAATGAACGCTCTACTTCAGACACGATCGCACGCAGGAATAAAGAAATTAAAACAAGTCTCGCATTTGACTTGGTTCATTTGACACGAGCATCCGTCTATCGTGAATTTGATGCGTGCGTAAGCTACGGGCTACGGTATTTACCGATTTGTCTCAAAGAGCTATTTAGTCAATAGGGGGTCAAATGCAAACATCCGTGTACTGTACTCCTGATGAAATTATTTTGTGGAATCGGGCCGTTAGATATGTGATATCGACATCGAGAGCGATGTCTTAAAATGGTTGTCGGTCCGCAGCAACCACAGGCCTCATATTGGCTCTGTGACAACCTCAGAAGGCAGAATGACTTCATGTCTCTGCTGCTGATACAAAACAGTTGAATGAAGAGACAATGTGGAAGGGGGCTTGTGAATGGAATTTCATACCCTTGCATTTTGAAATGTACGAGAAATTCAAATATGCCCCCACTGGGGTTCATTGTGGCTATGAATGGCATTTTTGAAATAGCAAATCAACAATGGATGCTGCAATATGGAGGCCCAGCGGATGCTTGACCCCCCCCCCCCCCCCGAAAAACATTAACAGCCTGGATTTTGAATGAGTGCTACGGGTTGAAAACCCCCCAAAAAAAAACAGCACACGTGACCCATGAGGTGTCTCACTCTTCCATTGTTTGTGGTAGTTTGAGTTGTTCGTGACTCATGTTCCCAAAGAAAACAGAAAACGAGGTCGTGCAAACTGAGTTGGGTTGACTCTTTGTCTCGTCCTTTGCCCTCATCGCAGGGGGGGCCAGCCGTCGACAGTATGCTCCTCAAACGCCAATCATTACACTTGTACTTGGATGAGATCACCGCGAGGACGTGCGCACGCGAGCGCCATTCAGTAGCACCCGCGGGAGGATTTCATTAGGGGAATTCCACCGGCATTACATGAGTATGTATGTATGATGGAAGCAAGTAGGCCAGAAAGCGATGAAGTGGGGGCGGGGGAGGGGGGGGGGCAGATGTACGCTTGTTGCACGCTTGGATCAAAAGACATTCCTACCATAGCTTTGGGATGTCTACAACAGAATGACAGCATCATCGTTAATGATGTACCCACAGTAAACATGGCCGCCCTCTCTTTTCACCAACTTGGACACACACACACACACACACGGCCGGGATGTGTTATCCTCTTAATGTCTGCCTGAAAGAAGAACAGAGAAATGACGACAGGCTCCAAAGGTTGAAAAACAGCGTGTAACTTTACTCCTCTTCCGGCAAACGCAGTAGACAGACCACACCTCCATCCGACTCCCCTGTCTGTGTGCGCGCGTGTGACCATATAAGGCAAAAAAAAAAAAAGCCATATGCGAGAGCTGCTGGTCAAACTGCAGACAGGCATAGTTGTCGAATTCTTCTCCGACTCCTCCGATTTGTTTGCCTTTCTCAGGAGTTTGAAACCCGCTGATGTTTGCGGCGTGTTTGATGGAAATACAATCGACAATAACTTGGCCCACTGCCTCTTCTCTTCCGTGTGTGATTGTTGGCGAACTTTTGTGTTTTGTGAGGGGGGGGACACAGAGAAGTACCCTGGAACAAAAACTTGGCTCAGCTCCTGACTATTTAGTGTTTACAGTAAATTCATTGCTGTATTTATATTTGAAACACAACATTGACCTCTAACGGTCGGGTCTGCACTTAATTCCAACCATTTATTTCTGGTGCGACCATATTTTTTCCCATGCTACTACAACACCCCCCCCCCCCCAAAAAAAAATGCTCATTTTAACAATGGTGCTATTGTCTAATATCTGCAGATGTTAAACGAGAAAAGAGACATTGCAACAAAAGGGGTAAAAACTGTCCACACTTCCTTCACTTGACATTCCGGACTGAGTTTTGCCAGTCAACATGCGTCTTATCGTTCCTTCCTGTGTACAGATGACCAAAGGACAGGAAGATCGTGAAGGAAGAAAAAGCGATCACTGGTGCTTTGTAATGATTTCTTTGACGTGTTAACATTTTGGGGGGGGGGGGGGCTGACAAACAGCTTTTGCAGTCCAATGTAAGCAGTTTGTATGGGATCCGTGTGGTTTTGGCGGATGAGCAAGAGGAATGAATGGTATTGCGCTTGCAAGGGCGGCTCGCCTTCTTGCGTGTGTGTTGAATTTTCTCTCATTGTAGGTCAGGTGCGAGGGCACATCTTGAGGATCTGGGTCAGACGAGTGCTAAAGATGACGGGCGTGGCTCACGTTGACGCTGGGTTTGCCACTTTGCACAAGCCCGTGAGTTCCCATGGGCATATTCTACCTTTGCAAACGTTTTGACGGACAAGCTCACTTTGGAATTGACACAAGTTTTAACTCAATATGGCGGATGTGGTTTGCGAGAGTGTTGAACTATCCGAAGCGCTGTCGGCTCTTTAAAACATGAATTCAAATATTTGTTCCATGGCATTATATTTGTTTATTTCCAACAGTCTATTGCAGGGGTGTCAAACTCATTTCACATTGTGGGCCAAATATGGACTCGGTTGATGTCAAGTGGGCCGAACCGTTAATATATACCATACTGTGCTATGAATCACCAAAATATCATCTCTTTCCTTTGTTTTGGAATCAAGAAGCATTGATTGGCGCTTTCATATCATTTGCTGCGTGACAGACTGAGACTGCTGTTTTCTTCTCCAATCAAAACAATGTTGTCTTCTACTGTGATCAAAACAGTGTGCCCCCTAGCGGATAATCCACGAATTGCATTTTATTTAAAATATTCATTCTGTGTCTTTAATGCATTTTTTTCCCCCCACTTTTAAATTATCCCGCGGGCCGGATCGAACCTCCTCGGGGGCCGGTAGCGGCCCGCGGGCCGTATGTTTGACACCCCTGGTCTATTGCCAGTTTACTGCTTAATGTGGATCTTAGACTTTTTTTGGCCAATCAAATTTCAGCCTTGGCGCTGCCGTGTCAATCTAATCTGCCTCGGGCCTTCGTAATCAGTCGTACAGAGCGAAGGTAATCTAAACGATTAGCAATAAAACCGTTTCCTTAAACCTGTCAGATTTGAAAATTGATCCATAGAGGGCCATCTGGCTGTTCCTTGATGACATCGGCATTTCTTCCATCCACCGATTCGTGGGTCAACGCAGCAATTGTTCGAAGTCAACTTTGACAAGCAAAAGCAATCCACACACATTCATGCGGTGGCTAATGAGCCATCTCACCTCAGGTGAATGTGATATCTTTTATTTTTTAAATGCCTGTTTTTGGTCAATTCTGAACTACAGCAGACGACACGGCACAGTTCGATGCTGCGAGCTTGCATTTTTTTTGTATAATATCGGTGGTTTCGATGATTGCGACCTGATGGTAGCCATTTGAAAAAGTGGAATACGTCGAATGAAACCCCCCCCTTGAAGACCCAAGTACCACTGAGCATAAAGTAAATATTAGAAACAAAGACATGCCTGGAGAATCGACGTAGCTAAAAGACGCTTGGCCACACCGACGCTTGAATGTCAGCACACACATGCGCTGATTTTATGGAGAGAGCGGCCACATGCGAGCCCTCAAAAGTGTTTACGCTGAATGGGTCCCTTTCTCCCTGACTGCAGGATATAATAGCTTGACACACCCTGAATGACAGACACACCCTGCTGCCAGTACAACCGAGGGCAGTCGAAAGCGAGACTGGGTCACAGTGGAAAGGAGGAGGAGGAAGGAGAACGGTGAGGTCAAATGCACGTCTCCATATTTGGTCATCCAATGCCTTCTTCTCCATCCTGCATTGCTGGCTGTGCCCAGCAGGATTTTGTGATTGTGTTTTTTGGTCATTGTGCTGTTGTGCAACAAATTAGCGCTTGTGACTGTCAGCACTATTACGCAAACATTTGTGAGGGGGGTTTTTAAGGATGTGGCGGAACCTGGGCCCTCGGGAAGATTAAGTTCATCAAGTTTGGTGAAAATAATATGTATGTTGTATTTAATTTTGGGTTCCTTTCATGTTGGGAAATTGTAACTCTATCCAGACTTTAACTCGGCCTTGGAGGAGGTCTCTGCGTCCTTTTAGTTTTATTTTATTTTTTCAAATTAGCCTCCGTGTCAAAGTTGCTTATTCTGTTGAGAAGTGTTTTCTTCCACTCCTCCTCACTTGTCCCTTTCCTCTGCCTGGTCCAGCTCAAGCAATATAACAAGCTAACCTTTGACCCCACCAGCTGACATGTCAAATACTTCCCACCCGTCCCAGCAAAGAGCAGAGTGCGATTTATTGATGTTTCCACGCAGTCCAGTCATGCTAGGATGTTCAGTGTTGTGCTACTCAACATACATGGGATGCCTCGTAACTCAACAGACGCGAAAACGCCGATACGTTCCACTCCATGATGACACAGAGCAAACGTAAACCACACATTATTCAGGAAATGTGATTTTTCCAGCATAGGCCAGGAAATGCCAGCCATACCTCGGGCTCCACCTCAAACATAACGTGACTGAATAATATAGCATGAGAGTGTGTTCAGAAATGGCACTTTCTGACCGACGCGGGTCACGACTTGTCGTTCGTCCCAGGACGTTGCAACATCTTCATCTGGTTCGCATTTGGATTGAACTCTAAAAATGGGATCGAGAAAAAAAATTGTTTATTCAAAAGCAGTTCCCTTTGCACAGCTATTCCGCTTTCATCCAAGTTCTCACATGTCCCTAACCGTAGCTTTAATTATCCCCAACTGGTCAGAACTGTTGATTCATTAATCCTTGTTTCACAATGTGCAAGCACACTCTTTTTTTTTTCTTTCCACCGTTAATGTCTCCCTGCTGGTTGTGGCATTTGTACTGGCACTTGGCCAGCAGTTCTACTTGGCCCAGTCTAGGCCCGGGAGAATATCTGAAGTAAACAAGTTTACACTAAACTGTTCAAGTCAACTTAAACTATACAAGCATTGTGCCTTTCATCTTTGTACATTTGTTTTCAACACTGTCTTGATTTCTTAATCCGTTCTTCCATTACATTCAAATGCTTTTTTTTTCTCTCTCCAGTTATTAGTCAAACGTGATTGCTTTTAACATGGATCCACCTGCGCAAGCATGCAAGTCATTGAATTATCAGGTGTATTGAAAGAGAACAAAGAAACCACAATCAAGTCAGACATTTTTATGATGTCTGACTGTAATTTCCCTCCCTAACATCAACGGGTTGATTGCCTGCAGCAGTTCCCATCTTGAGTGTACCTGACTGGGCATGCATGTCGGCTCACCTGTTTGACTGACACAAACCTGTTTACATGACAGGTGGTCCAAAGCAGGTGGAATAGATGTACGTAACACTCATAGGGTTTCTACAGCAGACTGAACTCATGACAGGTACTTGTTTTGACTGAAGATTGAGGTCAGACCAGACCCTGTTGACACATATGGGGGCAGGGGGGGCGAGAATCGGGATGATGCAGACCCCTCTTGAGAGTGAATGGTACTTATATGGTCATACCAATTCTTACTATGCACATACCTTTCTCATTAAACACGCCTTATCGCGACCCCTTCCTCCTCTCAGCTTTTTCAAGTTCAGCTTTTTTTTGCTTGGTTGGTTGCCCCGCCCAGCTTCTGTCAACCAGAATTCTGAGAGGACGTGATTGGTCCTCAGTGTAACGCGAGCCAATGAACGACAGCCGTTAACCAAAGGGGAGGATTCAACATGGCCGGTGCCCGCCTCGCCTCGGACCGCACCCCAGTGGGCAACGTACTCAACTAAAGTTGCGCGAGCCAGTAAGCTGCAAGTGGAAGAGGGAGGGCAGAAAGAAGAGGCGTTTGAAGAAAGAAGAAAAAAAAAAAGATTGTAAAAAGCAGAGGAAGAGGGAGGAAAGGACCGCTCGCAGTGTAGCTTCAACTCCCGGCGAAGCTGCAGCAGTCGACTGGATAAAAGAAAGTTTGAATCTCGTCGACGCCGACTGAGCTACCATTACGAAGGCGTCCCGCACCTTTTAAACAGGTAAGAATTTACAACCTCATCACTTTTCGATTTCATGTTCTAGCTACGGTGCTCCACCATTAGTCATTCACTCGAGCA
This sequence comes from Hippocampus abdominalis, assembly GCA_018466805.1. NCBI lineage: Eukaryota > Metazoa > Chordata > Actinopteri > Syngnathiformes > Syngnathidae > Hippocampus > Hippocampus abdominalis. Next base: position 1,804,068 of record CM031709.1, on the reverse strand, counting down.
TACGAACCAGGAAGCTTGGCATGCTAGTTCATTACGCCGCTGGCTTATGAGTGGCACTTGATGGAACAGATTTTGCTTAGGAACGACAGAAGTAAACTCACAAACTCGTGGATGCAAAATGTAATTTAATAACGTTCCAATATTCAAATGCATTCATCGTTATATACGATGTGTAAGAAGCCATATTTTTTTTGCATCGCCTTGTGGCAGCTGGCTCGAGCTAAAGCCACAAGGGCAGAGGCAGGAAGTGATTCGCTTGAATGAGGCCGGCCGGCGGGCTGGCTGGCTGGCCGGCCAAGACTTTCAGCCCGACTGGAATGGAAATAAAACAGACGGCGTATTTAGACTAAGGGCATGTCCCCCTCCGTCGGGTATATTATTAAGTGCCCTATTATTTAGCGGTTTGACTTCGGTCGAGCCTGTGGTCAGTAACGTGTCTGTCTGGTGGCTGTGACGTCACATGAGCAACCGGACGACCAGCTCGACTTCACCCCAGCGTGTCACCTGAATGTGGGACCGTGCACTTTTGTTTGCTCTATTTTTTTTACAACTTTTGCCTAACGTATTCAGCGCGAATACATTAGACTTTGGTTTATTTGTCTCGAGGTTAATATGACTGATTATGCTCATGCAGATACCCCTTTTGTTGCAAATAGCACGGATAACGTTTTCTGGATCGTAATTCTATGCAACGCAGCGCTAATGTCCACTCATGGACTATTATTATATTGCGGTTTCTCTATTAAAATGCAATCGAGCCCTAATTATTGTCATTGCTGACACCCGTGTCATTTTTATTGGGTCGAGAACGCTGGCGCTCGCCCAATTTGTGTTTTGAGATGCACGTTTTCCGCCTCCAAGTGGAAGTAACATTTTCGACTTCAAGAACAAATATTGTTAGTCAATAGTCAAATCCGACAATAAGGATACGGATGTTTTGGTGAAATGCACGTAATAATTTTTTTTTTAAAATATGCTGACCTATTTTTCCATGCATTTATTAAAAATAGTAAATTTCAAATTGACAGTGCAGAAAATGCACAGATTATAATTGAGTCGTTGTTTTGGTCTTGGGACATTCTAGATCACCGCCCCACCCAGGCTAATAGCAATACTTTTGTAGTTTTGAGTACTTACTAATACGAGCACCGAGACCATTCGAATCTTCATCCATAACGTTTGAGTTAACACAATGGTGAGCAAATTGTGAGCAAAGCGCAAGTTTTGGGTCACTTCCAAATTGGCTACGGTTCCGCTTCATGTTACGATTGCAGAGTCTGTGACTCTTGTCAACCTCGGTGTTCACCATCCACATGTAAGATCACTAGACCAGGTTGAACATTTATGATTGTTGGCCTTGACGATTTTCTGAAGAGAAAAAAAAAACCCACCCATATCAGTCTGAGCCGATGACAGGGCCTCTCCCAATTTTTTTTTGTTAGCATGTAAAAAAAGAAAATCTCCAATTGTCTGGATGTGTGTCCCTCACTTGATTGGACTTTGTCAGACCCCATATTTACACACCCGAATGAGCTCTTGGCAAGTTCAACACTTGTGCAAGTCAAAAATAGGTGAACGCACGTTTGGGTGTGTAGGTAGTGACTTCGAAAATGGTCATGCAAATGATCTCCAGTCCAAACCAGTTTGTCTTGTGATTATCGCGGTTGCCTGTGACGGAAGCCTGTCAAGTAAGTCAAGCAGTCGGTGATTTTCATGGCATTGACGATAGGAAAACCTCTGTCGATCTGTAATCGGACACAGTCATCATTTCAGCCGATCTTTGCCTGCATTTTTGTAAACCAGCGGGAGGTCACCGCCTTTGACGTTTTGATGCGTGGGATTTGGCGAGTGATGGTCTATGGGGAAAAGACATTGCAGTGGTGGATTTTTACCCATGTGTATGTTGAACACCCTGGCAATGTCTTGACGATATCCTGCCATGTCACATTTTAGAATTCTTTGGTGGCTTGAGTCATTTTGTATCCGGGTGTTTGCTGCCAGTCACAAAATACACTCTGCTACTATTTTGCACAGTGGATTTTCGGCAAGCAAGCACTTTTTAATTAAAGCAAGAAGACCCCTGCTGAGAATTTTGCAGTCCCTCATTTGGGTGTTGGCCGTTATCTGTAATGAAGACCCCTGAGGAGGACTTTATTATAATAGGGTGGGGGCAACATTTAAATGCAGACTTCTACCCAAAGAAGTTTTTACACTGTCATCATGACTGATTGCGTGAATCTTGGCTCGAGTTCCTTGTTTGTTAGCAAGTCAATGTGACATTAGAGGAGACATTGTGGCAGTCTCCATATTGTCTCCCAGTTGACTCGAGGTGGCCGATTTGAGTAGATCATCTTTTGATACATGCATGTTCTATGGATATCTGAAACTGTTATTGGACTAAATCTAAAAGTTCTTGTGATTTATATTTTATAGAACAGAGAAACGGATGGTGTCAGCAAATCCCTCCCTACAGATCATCGGTTGGGCAATTTCGAACTTGCGTTTCCTTGGTCCTTTCTCCTCTTCTGTTTCCTTCACTCTTGGCTTTCTTCCTCTATATGTTTGTTTTTTTTGGGCATTGTTTTTGCCTCCAGGCAAGCCCATTCTTTTCCTTTATCCTCCCCCCCCACCCCCTCCACATAAAGCACACCTGAATGGTTCAAAAGAGACGAACAATACCAGGAAATGTTTGTCTTGACTAAATCCATGCTAGTGAGCTTCAGCATGAGCGGCAAAGATGGACTCTGGCCGCCTTGCTTCACTTTGTGGGATAAACATGAGGTAATGTCGTATCAGATAAGTGACCCATGTTTTTTTTCTTTTCACACTGTCCCATCACTGGTGAGTCATTTTTAGAACAGGCCTATGCGGGTAACTTGCGATGCTTGACAGGCACTTGGTTGGAGATCCCCGGTCCAGTCGGTGATGTTGGACGAAGTTTTGCGCCAACTCTGAAAAGCTTTTCGAACCCTCCAAACAATGAGAGTTCGGTGGTACAAAAGAAGCACAAATGTCCCCTGGCGCATGTTGAAAATTTATTGGGCTTTTGTGTTTACTGCACACTTGGCATCCCTCCAGTGTTCTGAAATCGTGAATATTTCAACGCTTCCACCCCCCCGACGCTTACATTTTGAGCTCGATCGCGAGACTTGTTTCTGACTCGATAATGTAGGAGGTGACGTGTCAGCCGAATGAGGTCGGAGCGCTTGGCGAAATGAAACGATGGTTCATCTGTTAGCCTTCTTCGCATACTCTCAGGGAGTCGCTCAGATAAAGGCTGCCGCTGATAAGGCCAAAGTCTAAAACAACAATAAATCAAAAGGGTGGAGGCGGATAAAGCGGTCTGGTTATAAACTCCAGACGAGATGAAGATTCCTCTCTCGAAAAAAAAAAAGTCCTTCAAAAGCACCCTTTGCATTCTTTTGTGTGGTATTGATATCGGCCAATCTCATTCATTGGTGATTGGAATCGGCAGCCTAAAACCCGCAATATTTTTTTCGCCACCGCTAGCAGGTTTTGCCGCTTCCTGTAAAGTCTTGCGCAAGTTTGTTGTGCTGCGCGGAGTTAGTCACTGTGCACCTTTTTGTGAGTATTTGCTGCCTACGCTTTCTACAAAGTCGTACGATACTGACAACGCTCTTCCTCCAGTGACTCAAGTATCAAACCTTTTGATCCATCTTGGTGTGGGATAGGCGGAAAGCCCCCTCAAAAATCCCGCTTGTGTAACGTCTACTTGTCTTTGCGTTATTGTTCGTCACACAATTGTCTGTTGACCTCTCAGTGAAGTACAGGGTGTGGCGGCACCGACGACGTGCGCCAAAAAAAAAAAGTGGTGCGGTAGCAGAGAGTGATTTATTTTCTACACCCTGTGAAATGGAAGGAAGAGAAATTGCTTCGTCAAGCGCCGCTTGGTGGAAACTCGACTTGATGATGATGATGGCATTTGCTAGCTTTGTCGTTTAAGTGGTCTTGGTTTCAGGGGTATGTGGAAAGTTATGTGGGGGGGGGAGAGATGTGATGCAGCAAAGTCGTTTTCCAGCAAGGTCTTCGGTTACTTCTCTTTGTGGTTCGTGTGTGTGTGTGTGTGCCCATGAAAATGCTATGAAACTATACCCCGCAAAATCTCCATACAATGAATTTTCACAAATGGCCAAATCGCTTCGTTTCCGTTTTTTTTTCTTCTTCTTCTTCCCCTTGGCCCTCACCTTCTCATTTTCAGGGTGCCAACTGGAAATGTGTGGAGCTCTAATGTATAAATGAGAATCGCAAACTAGCCCGCAGCGTCGAAATGATCCACGGGATGATCGGATTTGACGTCGGCTGCCGGGAGCGCAGCGGCGCCGACGCTTTTGTCGCGCCGTCGATCTGCGCGCCGATCCGACACAACCGTGTCGCCTACGGTAGGAGCAGGATGGGAGTTTTTCGCGAGTATGACTGTACATGGTCATTCTGTGGTCGGAAGGCCGCACGACCCCCCCCCCCCCCCGGTTATTACAGTAACTCAGGAAATCACAGAGGCGGAAAGGAATGAGTCTGATGGGGATCTATGGCTTCCGTTGACAGACCCGCGTTGACCCGCTTTCATTTGGGACCCGTTTCATTTTCGGGAGCCATTTTCTTTGAATTTGCCGCTCTTATTTTCTCCACTTCCGGCTTTGTTATAACGGCTCTTGAAAATCATGCCTCGTATCTGAATTTGGTTTCTAAAGTTCACTTCCTCCCGCTACTTCTGGTTCTTCTTTTATAGTTTGACATTCATTTGACGCCATGGTCACATTAGCCTGCTAATGTTTAATCGCGTAAATCAGGTTGGAGACCTTCTCTACTTTTTTATTTTTTATTTTTTTGAACCAGTGGTTGGTCTCTGGCTCAGTGAGTCCCTACCACATGGCATGTATTCAGTTAATAAGTAACCTTATGAGCCACTTCTAATCTCGCGAAATGCGAGTGGAACTGACGGTGCAAGCTGACAAGGAATTTGCAAAAGATTAAAAAAAAAAAAAAAAAAAGAACGTTTCCTGCTGCATCCTGTAGGGCGTAACAGCAGGAAGGCAGCTGTCTTCTTTAGCCGACAATTATGTTTGGGTTTTGGCTTTCGGGACAGTTTTGGACTGCTGTTCTCCCTCCAATGTCACTTTGGAGGCAAGGTCCAATCTCGGGTGCAGTTGTCTGATTAGGGGGGGGGGGGGGTGCTTTATCGCTCCTTTTTTTTTTTTTTTTTCAATGTAGAGCAGCCCTGGTCAAATTAGCTGTCAGCTATTTTGGTCTTAAGGCGCTCTCTTGAGATGTCGTTTGAAATGTGTCACGGAATTTTCTGTGTCAAGCATGTGCGGTCGAAAAATCAACAGAATGACTCCCAGAGACATTTTATTTTTTATTTTTTTACACTGGAAATGAGTCAAAAGGAACCACCATTTTCGTTGACATTTTTGGGGATATTTTATTGTCTCTTTCTTTTGTGCAATTTTTTTTTTATCTTTCAGGCTGCAAGCACCTTCAATGCAGCAGATGTTGAATCAATGTATTTGCTGCAACTTTGTTTAGCGTGTTGGAAACGTTCAAACAAAGGCAGACTTTGGATAAACTCCCTTTTTATAGTTCATCTTTACCAAACGGCGAAGCAGTGTCACTAAAAAAAAGAAATATACACAAACTGCCTCGTTCCAGTTGTATCACAGAGTGCTGAGGTGCGTTTTTTTAAGAGTAAACGTAGATCAACAAGAGGAAGGATGTTCACGTCTGCGTGACCCACGCGGTCTCACCATGGGTGTGCGTGCCTTCGCTAGGTTGTGAGGTAATAACGAGACGGTTGAAGCGACGGCCTGACGTGCGCGTGTCGAAGTACGAACAGTCTGAGACGAGGCGGGAAAAAAAAGTGCAGACATTTGTGGAATTTCTCTCCCCGATTTGAGAGGGTGAGTATGGCAGGAATGCGACCCTGAAAAGACTGGATAAACAGCAGAGGGTGCTTGGTGCCGTGGACTGAGGGGGGGGCGGGGGGCTGTTTAGTCTTACGGAGAGACAAGCGTGTGTCCTAACGCCAAGAAAAAGGGGTGCAGAAGCAAAGAGAACGACGGCCTCGCCGGTTTTGCCTCTGTAGTTTCACAGGATGCGGGCGTCCAACGAGAGTTGGACTCGGGAGGCAGTTTGAGCAATGATGGATTTCAGCCGCGGCCTGGGGAAGTTGATGGGAGGATAGGGGGGGTGGGGGGGGGGGAGTCGGGGTCATGAGAAGAATGATGCTCTCGCTGCTTTCTTTCTCACGGAGCCGCGGGTTAATGTGGCGCAACGGGTGCGAGCCCGTTCAATGGAAACGACCCATTTTGAAACCACGTCGGGGGGGGCGTCACCTTTTCTGAGTGGCGATGACTGTTTACGCTTTATTGGCGTGTTGCTGACGGTCAGAGCGACATTAACCTCTTCATGAGGGTGGCTGCGTGGCAACAGACGTGATGATCAAATATTTTGGAGTGTTCAAATTCAGTCCGTCATCAAGAAGCGCGACACGAAAAAGTGTGAAACTTTAAAAAAAAAAAAAACCAAAAAAAACATTTTAAATAAAATGTTTGACTTCAACCTCTACATTGCTGATGTTGAACACGAGAATTTGGCAGCGGTCTGCTTCCCATTGAGGCATTTTGCAATGCAAAGTTAGTCTTGGCCCCGACATCTGGCGCAAAAATATTGCTTGACGCAATTATCACCATCGTTTGTTGCACAAGGGACCTCCGGTGTTGTATTCCATGTTTTGCATTGGAGCATAATCATGCAAAAGTTGGCTGCAAGGCAGCTCTTCTGGCCATGCGGGTCAGAAGAGCGCCGAGAAGCGGCAACAACTCTGAAAACGGAGTGCCGAGCTGAAAAAGTAAAGTCTGGGGCATTGTTTGGGAGAGCGATTGTCGAAAGACTGTTCGCATGAGTTGACTTTTTTTTTTTTTTTTTTTGCTTGCTTTAAGCACACAGCCTTCTTTTCTCTCCGTACTGGTAATACTCGTCGAGTCACTTTTGAACCGCAGCACTCCCTGTCAACAGCCTGCTATTTATGAACTTCAGGCTGTATGAAATACGGCTTAGGATGTGCATTTCGCTTGCCATTGATAACAAGACTGCGCATATTACTGTGACTTGCGGGACGGCATTGTGAAGCGTCCTCTTTGCTTTCGTGCAACTTTTTATATCATGGCTTGACAATGATCCTTACCCTTCGAGGCATCCAAAGTTTATTTCCTCAAACACTGTAATGAGGGGGCGGCCATGATTTCCGTCGATTGTTTTTACTTTTAACCAGTCGGCCATTGAAATGGTTTTCTGTTGATCTGACCTATTTCCTGTTGTGCATTCCTTCACTCGTGACTTTTTTTTTTTTTTTTGTAACGTTCGTTAACTCATTCAGTACCAGCCAATTCTGGACCAAGTCTGAAAAGACGTTTAAAAACGTCTTTGGGAGTGAACGAGTTCAAGATTGCATGTGAAAGATTCACACTCACGTCAACTTAAATTTTTGGCCTTGGTCATATTCATCTTTTGTTGTGTGACGATATCAATGATCATCTTACCCCACTTTCTCCCTTTCTCTTGCTGAAACAGCTACCATGGCAGACCCAGGCAAGTACCTGTATGCGGACCGGAATCTGATCAACAACCCGCTGGCGCAGGCCGACTGGGCCTCCAAGAAGCTCGTATGGGTTCCCTCGGAGCGCCTGGGCTTCGAGGCCGGCTCCCTGAAGGAGGAGCGAGGCGACGAGTGCACGATCGAGCTGGCCGACTCCGGGAAGAAGATCCGGGTGAACAAGGACGACATCCAGAAGATGAACCCGCCCAAGTTTAGCAAGGTGGAAGACATGGCCGAGCTCACCTGCCTGAACGAAGCCTCTGTGCTGCACAACCTGAAGGAGAGATACTATTCCGGACTCATATACGTGAGTTTGACGCGCCAAAAACGTTTGAATGAATCCGTCGCTCGTCAATTACATGTATTTTGGGACCATTCTATGCTTAGAACTCTTGTGGTGCAGTTTGGGTCAGGCGCTTCTGCTCCAGCGCAAAGTCTAATGAAGGCACGGCGTGTTAAAAGCACTTCAGAGCCCCGACCTCAACCCCGCACAACACATTTTTGGCTTAGCACGGCGGTTTTGTCTTCCTGAAGAGGGAGAAGTAAAAGAAACTCCATCTTGAACTAGTTTGATTTGATCTCTTTACAGTTCCTGTCCTATGTTGTCTCCCTTGTCGCGTCTCTCGACTCTGAAAACAGGAAGCAGGGTTTGATATGCGGGCATGGAATGCAAATGACATCGTAATTGATGTTTATTATTTGTGTTTATCCCCACGTCTCCCGGGCTGTGAATGATTTGGTTTGTCTGGCCGGGGTCATTGGCCGCCGTTCCCTCCCTTGCTCCCTCTTGAGGTTGCGCCTCCAGTTGCTTGGAGTGCCTTCAGGGCTCTCTTGGCTCTCACGGGAGAGCTTGTGCGTCCCGAAGGGAAGGATGCCTGATAAAGAGAACTTGGAATCAGGAAACCAAAAAAAAAACAAAAAAAGAAATCAGTCCTGGTCCAACTAGAAAGAGAAACTTGGACGTGGAAGAAAATCAAAGTTGCATTGTAGCTTTTGTCGTCTTATTAAAGTGTTGTTTTGCATTTGTTGCTCTTGAATCAGAAACAATCCGCATCTACTTCAGATTTGACTTTAATAAGCGGTCACGTCGCGGTTGCTAGTTGCCACTGCAATCCAGTTCAATACTTGCCCTTGATTTTGAACTTGTCGCTGGGTGGGGTTGACGTTACGTAATATTGGCGAGGGCCGAAGTGGAGTTCATGGGAAAGCCTCCCTCCGCTCTGTGCTGAAGGCGCACGAGATGTTTCAGCCAACTTGTCCCGAAACTTTAAAATTAATATGTGATAACAATATTTCACTCCATGCTGATGGATTGCAAAATAAAGATTTGTTTATTTTTTATTTTTATTTTTTTAACCGTTTCCTTTGCATTCTGCAGACATACTCTGGGCTCTTCTGTGTCGTCATTAATCCCTACAAAAACCTTCCCATCTACTCCGAGGAGATCGTTGATATGTACAAGGGAAAGAAGAAACATGAAATGCCCCCCCATATCTATGCCATTACGGACATATCTTACAGAAGCATGATGCAGGGTAAGTAACCATCACAAAGAAAGAAAGAAGCGCTCTTTCCAGCCACAAGTGACATTTTATTTTATTTTATTTTATTTTTTTAAGTGACTACTTTTTGTAGTAGTTCCCCAAAGAACTACGAAGCTTCTGATATCACGACTCGCTGTTAAGCCACAGCTCGATTCTTGACTCTTGAGACGACGAGAAATGGGGCGCACCTCTGCCGAAAGCAGCGCGTGTATAATTTTCTGACGACATGGATGGGATGAGAGCTGTGTGGGGGATGAGCTTACGTGGTCCTCTAATCATTTTTTTAAAAAACATTTACGTTGACAAGCCATTTGTGTTTTGCACAAGGCGCTTCGTACTGAGCTTTGTCGAGCACAGCAGCAGCTCCTTCTACTTGCAATGAGGGGGTGTTGATTTCCTGTTTTGTGGCCCCGGGTGTTCCGGTTCTACAAAGCAGCTGCGCAGGCGATAACATATGACACTGCCGAATGAAGCTTTTTCCAATTTTTAAAAAAATGTTTATTTTATTTTTGCAGATCGTGAAGACCAGTCCATTCTCTGCACGTGAGTTACAAATCATTCACGTCTAAATGCCTTTTTTTTTTTTTTTTTTTTTTCCTCCTGCATTTCTTGACTCTTTATTTGTGCCGTGTATTTCAATCTGACTGTTTTGATTCTCTTTGGCTCTCAGAGGAGAGTCTGGTGCCGGTAAGACCGAGAACACCAAGAAGGTCATCCAGTATCTGGCTCATGTGGCCTCCTCTCACAAGACCAAGAAAGATCAGGTAAGTCATCCTCGAACCTCTTCTACGATATTGCGCAACGTCGGCCATGGTGTGTGTGTGTGTTTGTCTTCACGGGTTACGCAACGTGTGTTGCTCCATCATTTCCAAGAGGGGAAAGCGTGTTTGACAAACAATTGCGCCAATTCAGAGACTGAAATAAACGCTCTCGGCGCTTCGACACTCTATACAGACCAGATGTTTTACCGTCCTTCACATTGCCGATGTGTTTAAGTTTTTGTGACTTTGCCGCGTCTCGCATGAGAAATACAAACCCGTCGAGGTCAAGAAAGACATCTGGCTGCATTGGAAAGCCTTCATAGGCCGTCGGGCTTTTGATGCACGCCGCAGAATGTGACCCGGGGGGTGGTTTAGGCAAAACCAGAATAGTGTTCATCATTCCGTTTTTTTTGAGGTTGTCATATTTTTCTCTTCCCGTCAACAGAGCAGCTTGAGCCTGTCACATGTGAGTTAACTCTCTCTCTCCCCCAATCTCCCTTTTATTCGTTCTTCCTCCCCACCTGCTTCTGTCATCGCCGTCCCTCCTCCACGTCCTCTTTCCCCATCCTGCGGCTTTTCCCCCTGACTGGAACACTTTGCTGTGTGAATTGTTGTTGCCGATTAGGGGGAAGGGGAGAGGTTACTTTATGAAGCTGAACGGAAGTCCGAAGGAAGTTTATTGTCAGATTAATAGAAGCTGTACGTGTTCCTGTGAGGAAAAAAAAAATTCAGCCAGACAATTGTAGGATCGGTGGGGAGGAGGGAGCCTGATGAAGGAAATGACTCTGATTTCTGGCCCTCATGTGGGGCTGCTGAGAGCTGAATTTTTGTCTGGCTGAATTTTTTCCAGGATTTCTGTGGCTCCTCGGTTGCGTGCTTTTGTCCGACTGTTTCGCTCTCTCTTTTTGTCCAGGATCTACTTTCCAGCCGATACATTGAATTACTAAGCAGTGTCTGTCATGTGATGTAAAATGCTTTTTGTCTGTAACATAACCCGCAGATAAAAAACCCCAAAAACCCCCAAAACATTTGTTAAATTTACGTCATACAATAGAAGAAGAGCCTGTACAGATTGAAATGAGCAAACAGTCAACTTAGTGTCACTGTTAGAATTTTTTTTTGGAGGGGCATTTGAATATGTAACAGAGTATAAGTAATGTTAGTGATTTATTTATTTTCGTGGGGGAAGGGCGGGGGGGGGGCTGGAATATCTCAATGTTTTTATTTCTGGATCTTTCCACTCTGGTGATGGCTGGATGAGGTTCTCAGGGTGTGGCTTTGGATCTTCATGTGTGTATGGCGTCCCGATTGGCTTTTCTCACATGTTTTTAGTGCAGACAAAGTTCCTTATAAAACAAGTATTAAAGGACAATATGTATAAATAAAAGTATGTACATGATATATGCTTTAATTTGGAGCTGTATAATGCAATACCACTTAAATGTAGCTTAAGCGATGGTCTCTTATGGTACCCTCGAATTTCCAGTTTTAAGAATGCAAAGATAGTGACCCCTGTACAGGTTGTTCATAACTAGGTATAATGTTCTTATTTAATTAAAAAAAAAAAAAAAAAATTATAATCTACTGTCCTTGCTCTTTTATTTCTCACTAGGGCGAGCTGGAGAAGCAGCTTCTGCAGGCAAACCCGATCCTGGAGGCATTTGGAAATGCCAAGACTGTAAAAAACGACAACTCCTCCAGATTTGTAAGCCCCTAGAAATTGGGTTTTATTCTTTTTTTAAAATGTGACGGATTTTTTTTAGTAATTGTCTTTTTTTTTTTTTTTTTTTTTCATTGGTAGGGAAAATTCATCAGGATCAACTTTGATGTCAACGGCTACATTGTTGGTGCAAATATTGAAACATGTATCCTTATTTTCCTCTCATTCACACTTTTTTTTTTTTTTTTTTTTAACCCCAAATGGGCATGAGGTGATATGTGTTGTCGCCCAGCGCAGTGCATTAAAATAAAATATTCCGTTTGTGTTGTGGCTGCACCCGAAACATTGTCCTTAACGGAGCGATTGTTAGATTTGCTGGAGAAGTCACGTGCCATCCGTCAGGCCAGGGATGAGCGAACGTTCCACATCTTTTACTACCTGCTCACTGGGGCTGGAGACAAATTACGTGGTATGCCCCCCCCCCCTCACACACACCCCCGATCACTACAAAATGCACAATTTGCCAAACGGCAAGTTTCTTCGTCTCCTTTCCTCATGATCTCCCCGCTCCCCTTTTCTTTAGGTGAGCTCCTACTCGAAAATTACAACAACTACCGTTTCCTTTCCAATGGCAATGTGACCATTCCGGGACAGCAGGACAAAGACCTTTTTGCAGAGACGATGGATGCTATGAGGATTATGAGTATCCCGGAGGAGGAGCAGATAGGTAAGACCCCGTGGCAAAACCCTTTCAGATCACCGGTCTCTCCTTAATCGGGTTATTTACGGTCTGTTTTGTGCGTGGCCATGTAGGTATGCTGAAGGTCGTGGCTTCTGTGCTGCAGCTGGGAAACATGACTTTCAAGAAGGAACGTCACAATGACCAGGCTTCCATGCCTGACAACACAGGTAGATTCTACATTTTTGTACTCTATTTAGTCACTCTCTGATAATAGATGAGTAATTTTTAGAGGCCTAAAATTGTTTGACGGTGGATTATCATTTTATTGTAACTTGTTGTTTTTTTTTTAAATTTCTTTTGAATCCTCACTTCGCCTGCCCCATTTTTTTCCCCTCCAGCCGCTCAGAAGGTCTGCCACCTCATGGGGATGAATGTCACGGACTTCACCAGGGCCATCTTATCACCCAGGATCAAAGTGGGCCGCGACTATGTCCAAAAGGCCCAGACCCAGGAGCAAGCGGAATTTGCGGTGGAGGCCTTGGCGAAAGCCACCTACGAGAGGATGTTCCGCTGGTTGGTTATGAGGATCAACAAAGCCCTGGACAAAACCAAGAGACAAGGAGCCTCCTTTATTGGCATCTTGGATATTGCCGGCTTTGAGATCTTTGAGGTAAGACGAAGCATCCTGGTAAAAATCGTGGCAACAATTGGAGCATTTTTATCATTCTTTTTTTTTTTTTTTTCCTTCTTCCAGTTGAACTCATTCGAGCAAATGTGCATCAACTACACCAACGAGAAGCTGCAGCAGCTCTTCAACCACACCATGTTCATCCTGGAGCAGGAAGAGTACCAGAGGGAGGGCATCGAGTGGAGCTTCATCGACTTTGGGCTCGACTTGCAGCCTTGCATCGAACTCATTGAGAAACCCGTGAGTGGGTGGGAGGGGGGGATTTTGTGCATTGCATTCTTTTTTTTTTTTTTTTGGGATATATGAAGCATCACACTTCCCCTGCCCCCCCCACATCGTGTGCAGGCCAGCCCTCCTGGTATTCTCGCTCTGCTGGACGAGGAGTGCTGGTTTCCCAAAGCTACAGACAAGAGCTTTGTTGAGAAGGTGCTTCAGGAGCAGGGCACCCACCCCAAGTTCTTTAAGCCAAAGAAACTGAAGGATGAAGCCGATTTCTCTATTATCCATTACGCTGGCAAGGTGAGCAGGCAGAGAGGTTTAGTTTTTTTTTTTTTTTTCCTTCTTTAGTCAATGCCTCTTCATACTCGCTTGTTTGTTTTTTTTTTCCAGTAGTTACAAATGTCTCCTTTTACAATTCAGGTTGACTATAAAGCGGATGAGTGGCTGATGAAGAACATGGACCCTTTGAATGACAATGTTGCCTCACTGCTCAACCAGTCAACAGACAGATTTGTCTCTGAACTCTGGAAGGACGGTAGGTCAAGAAATCGATTTTATTTCCACCCAACAGACACTTGATACTTTGTGACACAACTTTGAGATATCGGGCCTATCCTGAGACAACGGCTAGACATTCCATCATTTTAAATAGCCCACAAAAAATGACCAGACAAACTGTTGTTGTGCCATCTCGATTTTTACCTGCTGTATTGATCAATAACAAAGTGACGCTAAGCCACCAATAGATTTTTATTTCAAGTAAATGCTAAACAAGGGAAAGTTTGCCCAATATTTGTCCCCCCCGCCCCCCAAAAAAAAACTTCCATCAGCTCGGCTGTCGGCAATGTTTAATTCTGGCTCGTTGTCCCTGTTTTCATTTCACATTACTTTCTTTCTCTTTATTGTCTGGTGTGCATACCTTTGTTTTTTCCCCCCTCTTTTCTTCAAATCTGTTCCTTCAAAAACCCCCGTTTGGCTCCGTTTTTGTATGTTACATTTTACCCAAATGACTTTGCTGGCTGTCAGAGGTAAAGAATTCCCAGAGAGCCTATTTTTATCAGCGCTTTCCTATACTGCACTCAGACTCAGGTGACAAGGTTTCTTTTTTTTTTTTTTTTTTCCCCCTCTCCCCCATGTCTTTTCATACCAATCCTTCTGTCTGGCACATCATTATTAAGTGCTTTGTTTGCTCCATTTTCTTCCCCTCGGTGCTCAAAACCTGCTCTACCCGAAAGCCTATGTTGAAGTCATATCAATGAAATGTTGAAGCTTTTTCCGTGCTTTCCTGCTTTTCGACTTTCCACTCCATGATTGAACTTTCCCTTTCCCTCTCCCATGTTAATAGTGTTGTATGGGACTCCTGGTGGTGGTCATGGTTACTGCAGAAATGGGTACATGCTGCATGGGTTTGGTGTTTCTCTCCTTTTTGTTGGGTCCTCACAAAAATAAATGTCCACTATAATGCGCTTGTCATTTTTCCAATGCACATTCCAATGCTACTAAACTGCCACACGTAGTTTTCGCACCAAACTACTGTGTGAACAGTTGACATTCACCCACTGCACTGTTTTGCCCTCCCTGTGTTTTTTTTTTTTTTTTTTTTTTTTTTTGTGATTGTAATCTTTTTACACTTCACTGGATTGTGCTTCCCCCTCGGTTTCATTCTGCATCCCATCTATTGTGTGGTGTTATTGTTGCGAGTTCTCTACCCTCTACTTTCTCTGGGTGGTTGTCTACCCAGAGGAAGTGGATGATGTTTTTCTTTTTTTTTTTTTTTTGTCATGCATTTGTTGACATTTGCGCTGGTCAACGTTCACCTTTTTTATTAAATTGAACCCTTTTGAGTCATTACTTGATGTCTTTTGACTTTTGCCCTCTCTTTAGTGGACCGCATAGTCGGACTCGATAAGGTCTCGGGTATGTCAGAGATGCCCGGCGCTTTCAAGACGCGGAAGGGCATGTTCCGCACCGTGGGCCAGCTCTACAAAGAGCAACTGTCCAAACTCATGGCCACGCTGAGGAACACAAATCCAAACTTTGTCCGCTGCATCATCCCAAACCATGAGAAAAAGGTATCGTTGAAGCACAAACATGTCAGCCATCGTGCGTAGTCAGTTTTGCCGACTACTCTCGTTTCACTTGACCAGGCAGCAAAACTGGATCCTCACCTGGTTCTGGACCAGCTCAGATGTAATGGTGTTCTGGAGGGGATCCGTATCTGCAGACAAGGCTTCCCCAACCGAATTGTCTTCCAGGAGTTCAGACAGAGGTACCCAAATGTTAAGACCACAATTCTCAGTTCTAGTCCGGTGTGTGACACAAGATAACCAATATTGGTTCTCCTCCCAGGTACGAAATCCTCACTCCGAATGCCATTCCCAAAGGCTTCATGGATGGAAAGCAGGCCTGTGTGCTTATGGTAAGAATTTTTATTTTATCTCCTCCCCCCCACAGTGAACACTCCCTGACAAGACATGAATGTTCTTCTTTTCCTGTCAGATCAAAAGTTTGGAGCTCGATCCGAATCTGTACCGTATTGGCCAAAGTAAAGTTTTCTTCAGAGCTGGAGTTCTTGCTCACCTGGAGGAGGAGAGGGACATGAAGATCACAGACATTATTATTACTTTCCAGGCGTGGTGCAGAGGCGCTTTGGCCCGCAGGTAGGACAAAAGGCGCAAAACGCGCTCAAGAGTTTTAACTGTTGGCACTGTATCTCCATCTACCATTTAATAAAAAATGTCTGCCAATTAAGTCGTTTATTTTGTGGAATAACTGCCCCCCCCCTTTTTTTTTAAATTTATTGTAATTTTTTTTCAGGGCTTTTGCAAAGCGACAACAGCAGCTGACTGCAATGAAGGTGATCCAAAGAAATTGTGCTGCTTATCTCAAACTCAGAAACTGGCAGTGGTGGAGGCTATTCACCAAGGTAATATGGCCGATTATTTTGCACTTTTTTTTTTGTTTTTTTTTTTTGCATGCTATTCTTTTCATGATGAAAAAAAAAAATACACTTCAACAACAAAACACCTCCTCAGGTGAAGCCCTTGCTTCAAGTAAGCAGACAGGAAGAGGAGATGCAGGCAAAGGATGACGAACTGACCAAAGTGAGGGAGAAACAAACCTATACGCAACAACAGCTCCAGGATCTGGAGGACCAACATCAGCAGGTGTGCAACCAAAGAATCCAGAAACATGTTTTGTAATTGGTGAAGAAAAAAAGCATGACCGGAGAAAGATAATGCCGTGCTCACTTTTTTTTTTTTTTCTTCTTTTCTCGTGTGTAGCTGAGTGCTGAGAAGATGGCCCTGCAGGAACAGCTTCAGGCCGAAACGGAACTCTGTGCTGAGGCTGAAGAGATGAGAGTTCGCCTGGCAGCCAGGAAGCAGGAACTGGAGGAGATCCTCCACGACCTGGAAGCCCGTGTGGAGGAGGAGGAAGAGCGTGCTTCTCACCTGGTGTCTGAAAAAAAGAAGATGCAGCAAAATATTTCGGTGAGCCCCCCTCCCCGACTTGACATCCTATATTCAGAAAGCGTGCGGTGGAGCTGATGTGTCACGCGTAAAGTGCCGCATTCTTATCCGTTTGGAAATAGGACTTGGAGCAACAGCTGGATGAAGAAGAGGGAGCCAGACAGAAGCTGCAACTGGAGAAGGTCACCATGGAGGCCAAAATGAAGAAGTTTGAAGAGGATGTCATGGTCCTAGATGATCAGAATGCCAAACTTAACAAGGTATGTATTTGCATTTGTGTGTGTGTGTGTGTGTGTGTGTGTTTATTTGTTATTTAATCTAATTGGGTGGGGGAAAAAACTTTCTTGTGAATTCAGGAGAAGAAGCTGATGGAGGACAGAATCTCTGAGTTCACTACCAACCTTACAGAAGAGGAGGAGAAATCAAAGAGCCTCCAGAAACTGAAGACTAAACACGAGGCGATGATCACAGACCTCGAGGGTAAGATGGCACATCTTAGCTACAGTTACTGGTTTCCGGGAAAATGGTTCTTCTTGACAAACTCTGTTTGGACTTGGTCTCAGATCGACTGCGCAGGGAGGAGAAGCAGCGGCAGGAGGTGGAAAAGAACAGACGCAAGCTGGAGGGCGACTTCACCGATGTACACGACCAAATTGCTGAGCTGCAGGCCCAGGTTGCTGAGCTTCGTGCCCAGTTGGCCAAAAAGGAGGAAGAGCTCCAGGCGGCACTAGCCAGGTGGTTATGGATGACACCGCTCATAGTTTTTAAGCACTCGGCCCGTTTATCTTTTTGTGGTGACTCAAATAATAATCACCATCAAATGCTCACACGGTATTTGAGTATGAATTGGAACGTGTTCAGAGTTGCGCGTATCCGAATACTGAAGCAGTGGTGGATGCCCATCAACATAAACTGTCGCACTTCACATTTTAGGATTGAGGAAGAAGCGGCGCAGAAGAATATGGCTCAGAAGAAGATCAGAGAGATGGATGCTCAGATATCGGAGCTCCAGGATGATTTAGAGATGGAGCGCCAGTCCCGGGCCAAAGCTGAGAAACACCGTCGGGACCTTGGCGAAGAACTTGAGGCTCTCAAGACTGAGCTGGAGGACACGCTGGACTCCACCGCTGCGCAGCAAGAACTCAGGTAGTCATGCTGATCAAGCGAGGTGGCTGTCCTTCAGCCACAGTCCTGCACCTCTGGGGGGGAAAAAAAATAAAAGCATTTTGATTCTGTTTGGGCATTTAGTTTCCTTCTTCGGATTGAAGGGCTCCATGTAAATTGGCTGTGTCCGTTTATTGTTGTGGCCCTGTGCCCCTTGACTGGTGCTGGAAAAATTGAATTTATTGTTCTTAGTGCGACATGACTAACGGTTTGTTTTGAAATGTAACTTTGCTCTTCCTGCCCAGGACCAAGCGTGAGACAGAAGTGGCCCAGCTGAAAAGGGCTCTGGAAGATGAGGCCAGAGTCCACGAGCAGCAGATGGTTGACATGAGACAGAAGCACGGTCAAGCCTTTGATGAATTGAATGAGCAGCTGGAGCAGTCAAAGCGGGTATCGTAACAATTTCACTTAACAAAAGTATTTCACATGACCAACGATTTATCGCTGCATTCAATTGACTTGTCTTGCAGAACAAAGTATCGGTGGAGAAGACCAAGCAGGCTCTGGAATCCGAGAGGAACGAGCTGACCATCGAGCTGCAGAGCTTGCTGCAGGGTAAAGGAGACTCCGAGCATCGCAGGAAGAAGGCCGAAGCGCAAGTTCAGGAGTTGCAGCTCAAATTTTCGGAGAGTGAGCGTCAAAGGTTGGAGGTCACTGAGAAATCCGCAAAAATGCAGGTACACTGGACCGATTTTATTTATTTTTCCCCCCATTCCCTTGTTTGCGCTGTTGCATGTTAAGCTAGACTTGTCTGTAGTGCTTTCTGTATATGATACACTTCTTCCGAAATAAACGTTCAAGTTGAACAGTATGCCTGAAACGGTCTCTCCACCCACTTTGTTTGTGTCCGTCAACAGGCAGAACTGGAAAATGTCAACGCTCTGCTGAGCGATGTGGAATCAAAGTCCATTAAGGCAACCAAAGACAACTCTACACTTGAGTCTCAGTTCCAGGATGTCCAGGTACACTCCCAAGCACACGTGCTCCTTTGATTTTTTTTTTTTTTTTTTAAACCCCTCCAAAATGAGATTTTTAGAAGCTTCATTTGAGTTTAATACTTTGCATGTGCAATTTCGATCAGATGCAAAAGGATTGTCCACCCTTGATTAAATGTCTGTTTATAACAGGAAGTGCTCCAGGAGGAGACACGGCAAAAGCTGTCAATGGGCACGCGTCTGCGCCAGCTGGAGGATGAGCAGAATAGCTTGAGAGAGCAGCTGGAGGAGGAGGAAGAAGCCAAAAAAAATGTGGAAAAGCAGCTCCAAATGGCCCAAGCTCAGGTACGCAGCAACACAAAAGGGTGTGAAGAAGACTCAGTCAAAAAGCGCTTCTCCCGTCCTGCATCGGTGAACCAATTGCGTCTCAACGGACAGAAATGGCGGACGTTAACAAATCAAACTTCGTTTGGACTGGCTTGGCTGCCTGGTTTTGGGATATTTAATGTCCTGCATCGTCAAAATGCAATCTTACCTCTCTTCTCGCCATTAGCTTTCAGAATTCAAGAAGAAGCTTGAGCAAGATTCCACTTATTTGGAGAGCACTGAAGAAGGAAAGAAGAGGCTGCAACGAGACCTGGAAGCAACGTGCCAGCGCCTGGAGGAGAAATGCTCGGCCTTCGACAAAATGGACAAAACCAAGACGCGCCTCCAGCAGGAGTTGGACGACTTGCTGGTGGATCAGGACCACCTCCGACAAATTGTCTCCAACTTGGAGAAAAAGCAAAAGAAGTTTGACCAGGTGAGCCTACGTTTTTTTTTTTTTTTTTTCAAATGTTACGAAGATCATTGTGATGGTTGTGCTTGAGAAACTACCGACCTCGTTACCCTGTTCTCTGTCCAGATGCTGGCAGAAGAAAAGAACATATCTGCCCGCTACGCAGAGGAGCGCGATCGGGCTGAAGCGGAGGCCCGTGAGAAAGAGACTCGTGCCTTGTCTCTGACACGCGAGCTGGAATCTCTGCTCGATCTGAAGGATGATCTGGACCGCAGCAACAAACTCCTCCGGGCCGAAATGGAGGATTTGGTGTCATCCAAGGATGACGTTGGAAAGAACGTATGTTTTGTTTTCACCGTTGTTGTCGTCGTTATTTCTCCCATTCGTTTTTTCTTCTTCTCACCACAAATCGTAATTGTCCCGCAGGTTCACGAGTTGGAGAAATCCAAGCGTGCGATGGACCAGCAGCTGGAGGAGATGAAGACGCAGCTGGAGGAGCTGGAGGACGAGCTGCAGGCCACCGAGGACGCCAAGCTGCGTCTGGAGGTCAACATGCAGGCCATGAAGGCTCAGTACGAGCGAGACCTGTCAGGACGCGACGAGATGGGTGAAGAAAAGAAGAGGTCTTTGGTCAAGCAGGTATAAATAAAATAAAAGACACCTTTTATTTGGATGTTGACATCTTTGGGAATTTCCTCCCCTCAATGGTATCATGACCTCATTTCTAGACCAAGTCTGAAAAGACGTTTAAAAACGTCTTTGGGAGTGAATGATTTAAAGAGGTTTGAATTTAAACCTGTTTCAGGTTTTCAATGCTTTGTAAAAAAAAAAACGATTACAGGCGATGTTCCATACGTGATGAATTGCGTCTCAATTTGAAACGTAGTTACGCGACGCGTTTACTCTCTTCAGGTCCGCGAGATGGAAATGGAGCTTGAAGATGAGCGGAAGCAGCGTTCAGCCGCCGTGGGTGCACGCAAGAAACTGGAGCTGGACCTGAAGGAGCTGGAGGCCGGCATTGACATGGCCAACAAGAACCGGGAGGAAGCGCTCAAACAGCTGAAGAAACTCCAAGTGAGTCCCGGTTGGAATGCCTTAAGGATGCCCTTGCACAGTCCGGCCAGCTGTGTGTTGGAACCACAAAATGATATCCTGGTTTTTTTTTTGTACTTAGTTTTGAATGCTCTGTATGCTCCTTAGGCCCAAATGAAGGAACTCATCAGGGAACTGGATGACACTCGTTTGTCCAGAGAGGATATCCTTGCCCAGAGTAAGGAGACTGAGAAGAAGTTAAAGAGCATGGAAGCAGATATGCTCCAGATGCAGGAGGTCAGTATTCGCAAGCCCCCGTACCCCCCCTTTTTTTTTTTTTTTTTTTTTTTACTCTTTGTTTTGGACGATACATAAATGGAGCTTAAATACAATCTTGACGTACGCGTCCTCTGTGCAGGAGCTGGGCGCCGCAGAGCGTGCGAAGAGACAGGCTCAGCTGGAGAGAGACGAGCTGCAGGATGAGATAAATAACCAGACCGCCAAGAAGTACGACGTCGCTGAAATCGCGTCCTTCTTTACGGCCCGTTGCGGCCGAAATCTGCTTTCCCTTCAACCCTTTCGCTCTTTCCCCATCATAGCGCTCAAGCCGCAGAAGAGCGGCGACGTCTGGAGGCTCGTATCGCTCAGCTGGAGGAAGAGGTGGAGGAGGAGCAGTGCAACACTGAGCTGATGAATGACAGGATGAAGAAAGCAATGCTTCAGGTCTGGATGTTTAGTCTCGCTTGGAGCAACAGGTTTGTGGCGACGGTCTCACTGACTACCCCCCCCCCCCAACCCCTCCCCTCCAGACAGAGCAGATGAATGTGGAGCTGGCTGCGGAGCGCAGTGCCTCGCAGCGTGTCGAAGGGGCCCGTTCCCAGATGGAGCGTCAGAACAAGGAGCTGAAGCTCAAACTGCAGGAGCTGGAGGGAACCGTCAAGTCCAAATACAAGGCCAATATGACCGCCTTGGAGGCCAAGATTGCGCAGCTGGAAGAGCAGCTTGACCTCGAGACCAGGTGAAAGCCGCAGCAGGGGAGCGGGAGATGCCACGGCGCGACGCGTCCCCGGTCTGAACGCTGTTCTTGTTTCACTCAGGGAGCGGCAAAGTGCCTCCAAGCTTGTGAGACGCACGGAGAAGAAACTGAAAGAGGTTGTTCTGCAGGTGGAGGATGAGAGACGCAACACGGAGCAGTACAAAGACCAGGTCGGTTTCTGTCAGCGTTTCAGCAGGAAGTTTTTGGATTGCATTGTCAAACATTAAATAGCACCAACTTTTTCTATTATGTATTTATTTATTTTGCACTCGTTTGTCATTCTAGTCGGGCAAATTGAACTCGCGCATGAAGCAGCTGAAACGTCAGCTGGAGGAGGCCGAAGAAGAGGCTCAGAGGGCCAACGCAAACCGAAGGAAACTGCAGAGGGAGTTGGAGGACGCCACTGAATCGGCCGAGTCCATGAACCGGGAAGTGTCCACCCTCAAGAGCAAGTTAAGGTGAGCTGGGATGCCGCCGGGAGCGAGTAGTGTTTTGTCCAACACGGGTCGGTTCTCTTTTGGATCACGTCAAGTTGATATTGATGAATTTCTACTGTTTTGGTGAATGGAATCAACTATAAATAGCTCTGCTTACTCATTTCCTTTTTTTTTTTTTTTTTGCTCCTTGATAGACGCGGCGACCTCCCTTTCACCATGCGCCGAATTGTGACCCGCACCGGCGTGGAAAGTGATGATGATGCCGAGCCCAAAAGCGAGACCCCCGAGCCCAAACCTGAATAAACCGCTGCATGATTAGACACAACCCCAAATACACACGAGGCATACGGTTTAGTGTCCTGATCGGCGGCAAACTCAAACTAAATGCAAAGACCAAGTCACCTTGTGTGTGTGTGACTGGCTGATCAATTTAACCGTGACAATCTTTGCATTACAGATGCATACAGTTAAAAGTAAACTCGGAGAATCACCATGCAAACCCATTTTGGGCAGTTTTGTTTTTTTTTTCTCCTAATTTTGACTAATAGTTCTTTTTCTGGGAAAAGAGAATAAAGAACCTATTTTTATAAGGAAACATTCAAACTATAAAAAGCCCTGATGTAGGATCTATTTTTCTAATTGAAGAATGAGTAAATGGAAAGAAGGAAACTTAAATGAAGACTGATTACTGGAAGGGGACCAAAGTAATATCTCAATCTATAGATTTGTATTTTATGCTCAAGTTTTTTTGTTTTTTTTCTATGACTAAGAATGGAAGTGCTACATGTTTATGGCTCTTGCTTGCGCTTTTGCCTTACGATGAAGGTTTCTATGCTCACATCGATCGCACCAACGTAACTGTCGACATGTGACTCTGCTTTTGAGTTTAATCATTTGATATATATATACCCACATTTCATGGAAGTTGAGAAGAAAGATTAAACAATTGGAAACTTATTGACCCGGTGAAATGGAGTGAAGGCATTTGATTGTGACTGTGCTAAAATTCTGTAATTTTTGCACTGATATGCTGAAACACGTGGCCTATCCATCCGCAAACCACTGCGTTCGTGTTTCTTAAAAACAAAATCCGTTGACGACAACCTGCGCATCTTTGAATAGTACATGCAAAGAACTTCAACACACTCATTGAGAGAGTAAATGCAGCTGAACTGCTTTACCCAAAGCCCCCCCCCCCCTGGATGTTTATTAATCTTTTGCGTTGTTGCTGTTGTCTTCCGTTCTTGTTCAGGGTAAAGTTCAAATGGAGTGGTTTATTCCTAAGGGCACACACTGTATTCTCAGGGCACAGCTTATTGAGGGAGAAGTGGGTTGGCAAAGTCACAAGGGTTGAACAAGTCATCCTACTGGGATCTAAGGACATATTTGATCACTGCAGCCTGTGTACACTTTACTCAAAATGGCAGAAAAGATTCAGCATCGACATGAACACTTGTACCCCATAAGCCCTCCTTTTTGCAGACCTAAAGCCCTCACACGCTGTGCTCAAGGGTGGCTTTGGCTTGCTCACACTGCTGGGAAGTGAGAAGAATGTGTTATACTCAAATCACCGCTCGGATGAATTACTTGTATGCACTTAAAAACAAATTAAATCCAAACTGAAGTGTAACAAAAAAAAAAATGCATCTCATTTTTGTCATGTTTATCTCAAGAATTGAAACAATGTTGTGACTATGTTGGTATTTGGTATTACAAATAAAGAGGCTTTAAAAAATGGGAATGTCTTAAGTTTGCTGTACTTCACACCACTTGGAGCACTTCTCCCTGACCTAACGTTTTGTTTTTACTGCTGCGATACCATTGTATCACCAGCAGATGTCAGTCAAGTATTTAGTTTTGCCTTGGAGTCTAAAATGGTGTTGAACTCTTGTTACTTCTTGTCCTTCTAATCTTTAACGCGACCGTGACACAAGATGCTTTGAAATCTGACTTGAACATTAAACCTGATTAGAGGTATATTCGTGTTTTGAAAGAACATGCTATAATTTTGTTTAAATATTGACGCAACATGTACACGTTAGTAAACAACTTCAACAAATTCACATCGCACGGCAAGGAATGAAACAAGATCAATTCAAAATGGGATAAGATGGAAACAAACTTTTTAAAACTGATTTAAATGGGTAGGAAAAGGATAAATATCAATATGTAGAGCTTCATTTGTATAAATCTCTGCATTGTTTTAAAAGACAATGGATGCAATGTTGCTAGGAAATGACGATGGGTCATCACCGTTAGGCCAGCCTGGCTCCTCATCTGAGATGTTATTACTATTATACTATCCCCAAAAATACATGAAAAAAAAGATCAGGAAATCCAAATACACACTTTACAACAATAAAACAAAAAAATATAACGAATTTTTCAAAAGTAGAAAATGGTTATCCAACTCCACCATAGCGTCCTGACGCCCAGTGACGTAACAATCGGATAGCCAATCAAAACTACCTTTGCGTGAAAGGGCGCGGCTGTCTTGTGACATCCAATCGCGTCCAACATAGCCGCCCTCGACGAGAACCGGCTAGTTACACGGAACACTTTTGCATTTCGAAGGCACTCTGGTGTTTATCAAAAGAGCGTCTGAAGTCATTGCCCAGCCCCCCGGATCAAATTCAGCCTTTAGGTTTCGTTATTACTGGTACCAAGGTCGGTCTTCAGTTTTTTTTTAATTACTGTTTGTGAACCAATTTAGTCCAAAGGCAAAAGGGGAAAGCCAAACGGCGACACAACCAGAGACAACTTGACAAGGAAGGTATGAATTAGACCGTGTTTCTTTTTTTTCTTTTTTTTTTGCTAAAATGTGTTTCGTGATTAAAATATCCATCCTTTCGTGATATGTAATATGCTTTTTGATTACTGTTTACTTATTAGGTGAATAATTAGTGCCCATTTTTGCACGTTGTAAATATTTGTCTCTGTTACTTTTTAGTTTGGAAAGGTGTTTTGAATATGCGTGAAGTGTCTTTTTTTTCTGTCGTAGTGCGCTATTTGGGCTACGAGGACCTGAGTTTCCTATGGGGATAGATAAAATAGGTTGTGGCAGAATAGAGATGTCACTAATCAATCTATATCAAATCTATCTAACTGTATCCAACCTGAACTGTTACGTCACATTGACCTCAATAATCGAATAACATCCAAACAGCAGGTCTTTATTCAATCTATAAACGATTTTTATAGCGCAGATTTGTGTTAGTTGAATTTTTGGGCTCACTTAGTTTGGGATGTTTCAAGCTTATACCGGTAGTGTACAATCACACAACAGAGGGACATGGAGTAAGAACCCAATTAGTGACTCTTGGTTTGTTAATGAGTAGCTGTGTGTCAAGTCAGCTGCTTACCAACAAAACAGGAAAACAAACACATTGTTGGTCTTGTGATTCGTGTATAATTATTTGTGTAGTTTTGAAGCCGCCCTGCACAAACAGAGCCTGATCATGTGCCATTATCATCTGCATGGGTCAACATCGGCTTGCATCATCAGCCAAATTGGTTGAGTGGAGTGATCCCAAACAGCCTGTTCTGGAACATAGCGGTGTTTCTTCTTGACAGGAAGAGGACCGTCTGTCGAGTGAAGGCTCAAAAAAAAAAGGGCAGAGATTTTAGTCAACCCGCTGCAGAACTATGGAACTGTCACTGGTAGGTTTTTAAACTTTCAGTTCCATCTTTTATTGCGCACTTGAAATGTTTCTCTGGGATCAAACTAGATTGTACCGATTGTTGTGGCCAGTGAGAGTTTTAAAGTTACCAGATCTCAAGAAAGATTACTCCTAGTAGCCTAGTGAGGATACGCAGCTTAGAAAATGGACGCATGAAATATAAATCTTCAATCAGAACTTTCATCTGTGGGTGCATATAAACACCATCTCTCCTCCCAACGTCTTTAGGCTCACCCAGCCATCAAAGCTTTCATGTGCGGCGCTTTCAGCGGAACCTGCTCCACGCTCCTTTTCCAGCCCCTCGACCTGGTCAAAACACGACTGCAAACGTTGCAGAACAACATGCAGCCTGGGTAAGGGTTCACAAGCGCACACATGCGACGCTTGCTTTGTCTAAAAATGTCACTTTGACTTGGGGTAACCTTAGGGATGGCACTTGCAGCATACGTAGATCCATGTTATCGTGCAGTCCAGATTTAATTTGAACCACTTGTCTGAATTTAATTCTTTCAGCTCTGGCCGTGTCGGGATGATGACAGTGTTCCTGAATGTTGTGCAGACAGAGAGGCTGCTGGGACTGTGGAAGGGAGTTTCGCCGGTGAGAATGGCAATACTCGCAAAACACATTTGTGAATTCTTAAATGCCACTCACTCACTCACTCAACTCTCTCGTGTTTTGTTGTTCGGCCAGTCCTTCATGAGGACCATCCCAGGGGTGGGGCTCTACTTCAGCCTTTACTTCTCACTGAAGCAGCACTTCTTCCAGGAGAAGAACCCGGGGGCCTTGGGGGCTGTGCTGCTGGGAGGCGGAGCCAGGACGGTGGCTGGGGTCCTCATGTTGCCTGTGACAGTCATCAAAACGCGATATGAAGTAGGAACGCTCAGCAGAACGAGAGCAGTTGTTCAACAATTCAAAATTGTACGTCAGACGTCAAACGGTTACGTTTGACTCAAGCGCTATTTGTGTTTTGGCTTCAGTGTGGCAGGTACCGTTATGCGAGCGTCACCGGCGCTTTGCGCAGTGTGTGTCGGACTGAAGGCCCCGCTGCGCTGTACTCTGGCCTGATGGCCACTCTGCTCCGAGACGTTCCTTTCTCTGGAATCTACTTGATGTTCTACAGCCAGATGAAGACCAATTTGCCCAATGGTATGTGAAGAGAAGAAAAAAAAAAAAACATCAGCACAGTTTGCTCGTTTTGCTGACTTTGCTGCACTGTTTCTCTTCATTTAAGAGCTCAGCGTGTCTGCGTTCGCCCCCCTGGCTAACTTCAGCTGCGGGGTCCTGGCAGGGGTGTCGGCCTCGCTCATCACTCAGCCCGCCGACGTGGTCAAAACACTCGTCCAAGTGAACCCCCGCTTGAGCACGGTTGACGCTGTCAGATACATCTACGTGGTAAGTACATCACTTGCGATTTATGTCGCCTGTTGTGTCACTACGACGGAGTCGACGTATTAGCCTTGGAAACATCCAAACTACACACATGAATATGACGAAACTGTGTCAACATTTACTCTGCAACGAGCCGCCACACAAAGTGTGATAACTTTTCGAAAACACAAGAGCGGATTTCCCTTTTTTTCCCCATAATTCCCCAATTTTTGTGGACGTATTGTATGTTTATCAGTGTTTTTTTGGGGGGGAGGAGGGGTGAATTTGACAGGTTTTAAAAAAATATTTATCATGAATGACACCTCCTTCTATTTTATCTCCTCAACAAGGAACATGGACTTGAGGGTTTCTTAAGAGGGGCGTTGCCGCGCTCTCTCAGGAGGACGATGATGGCCGCCATGGCGTGGACCGTTTACGAGCAGATGATGGCATACCTTGGACTGAAATCGTGAAAAGGAATGTCAAGGCGAAGGCGGCGGATGACAAGAGAGATAAGGTCAAGTGACAAAAAGAGAAGAGGAAAAAGTGCCTCCTTGTGCGGTTTGCGACGAATATGTCACAAGGATTTCTTGTCCTCAATAATGCAATTGCGCATTGACGCAAAAAGCTGGTCAAAGGTTGACAATGTGTTCTTCAGGTGTTATGGCAAATTGCTCACATTTTAGAAGTTCCGAGTTGTGTTTGTCAGAGTAGGCCCGGACTGTAAGCCATGCGTGATGATATTGGGGAGAAATGGCGTTGACTTCTGTAACACGCACTGATATCGTGTAGCTTTTTGGTTTTCGTTTTACTGTGACGTTGTTTAGTCCTTTATCACAATAATGATTGAATTGAGTGTTCCTTTTATGTATGGATTATTTTAAAGAAGCTACCCGTGTATTTATATTTTTATAATACAATAAAGCAAATCTTCCAACGTTGACAGCGATGTGTGCTTCTTAAACGGCTCTTGGACGCTGTCAATGATTAAACTGAAGGAGACTACCGAACATCAAGACCTGAAAGGTGACCTCGGATATGCTGCTGTGCAGATATGGCAGTTATGTCATCGGGTGTGCTGAATTCTGGACCTGAGATCACTGTGACATGACATATTCTGTCTTAATTTTGATTTACAAACCGAGTGTCACTTGATGAAGCACGCAAAGCGCTCTGGTGCATTTTGCTCAACTATACTTCCCCACGGCGGAGGTTTTTGCAATTAAACCGCACATTTAATGATGTATATTGAGCATGCCGACTTAATTCATTAACGATTACAAAATAACTGATAACGTTTGAGGTACTGTAGACTTTTGAAATAAGAGAGCGATTGAAAACCTCAATGAAGAGCAGGACAGGAGATCAGTGATGTCATTAATTAATCAAGAGAATTCTTGATAGTCTAGTCAATCTAACCTGATCTTTGCTTTGACACCCCTGGGCAAACGACTGTACCACAATCATTGACACAAATACTTTTTTCAACGGAATGATTTAATGATCCATCCATCACCCTCATCTGACCGGTTTGGAAACACAAGCAGTGAACCTGTCTTTGTCTGTATGTTTGCCGGACTACTTTTGGTTAAATTCTTCGCAGAAGATTCAACCCTTACAATTAGTATTTGGGTCACTGACACGTTTCAACGGCTTCATTTCTCAACCTTAAACCAAGGACACTTTGTTCATTCGATGGTCATGTTGACTGGAACTCTTTATCTTGGGCAAATAAATACATTGCCACACAGGTCAGACTTTGACTGAGAAGTCAGCGTCTCAGCATTGTCTTAATATGGTCTTTCCATCTTGTCTTAATATGGGATGACCATCCGACACATAGGGCGGCCCGGTAGTCCAGTGGTTAGCACGTCGGCTTCACAGTGCTGAGGTACCGGGTTCGATTCCAGCTCCGGCCTCCCTGTGTGGAGTTTGCATGTTCTCCCCGGGCCTGCGTGGGTTTTCTCCGGGTGCTCCGGTTTCCTCCCACATTCCAAAAACATGCATGGCAGGCTGATTGTGCACTCTAAATTGTCCCTAGGTGTGAGTGTGGGTGTGGATGGTTGTTCGTCTCTGTGTGCCCTGCGATTGGCTGGCAACCGATTCAGGGTGTCCCCCGCCTACTGCCCGAAGACAGCTGGGATAGGCTCCAGCACCCCCCGCGACCCTCGTGAGGATCAAGCGGTTCGGAAAATGGATGGATGGATGGATCCGACACATGCCACCCCCCGGACCATCGTCCACCACTGCCATCTGCCGATGAGACGTCAGAACTACAACAAACTCTGTTGAACGGAACCAACCAATCACAAGCTTGGAAAAGTACTATATATTTGACGTCATTTCCTGCCAGCGGCCTCTTTTGCCATCGTGTAGTTAGTCTTCCATACGGCGTTGTTTCGTGGTGAGTTCCTTGGCCGGATATTTAGAATGTTTAACCTTCAGATGTATCCAGGGAATTAAGTAATCGTTTTATTGCTATCTTAATCCCCTTCAGTGACGTTAAAAACTAGACATTTCACACTGACGTCGTCTTGAAACGCCTTAGCGAGTTATGCTAACACTTCAAGCTAACTAACTAGCTTGTGACACGCGCTCTCTCCATGCTTTCCGATCGGCTCGACTGTACACACCGCCGCCGTGACATACTTATAACGTGATTTTAATTACTAACTGTATGCAGATGGTGACGTTGTGTATAAATGTTTCGCGTCAACAATGAACGTCCGCTGTTTAAAAAGAGTAGCGACTCAATATTTCAAGGAATCAAGGTCATCTTTATTGTCAAATATGCTTACATGTGACATGCAGCATAGATGAAATTTCTTTCTCTCACTCCTCCGTGCAATATGCATGCAAACATGCTGTGCATTAAACACACAGCTGAGAAGATAGCTGATATGACTGTAACCGTTCAATATTGGATGTTGCACGATCAGAAAATTAGGTCTTTGTGGCTTTTCTTCCAATAAGCTGTTTTCTTTTATTCCACAGCTCTCCCACCTCACTCGTAACTCCGGGAAAGTGGTCACGATGTCCGGAAGTCTGGATGTCCTTCAAATGAAGGAGGAAGATGTGCTGAAATTCCTGGCTGCAGGAACCCACCTGGGAGGTACCAACTTGGACTTCCAGATGGAGCAGTATGTCTATAAGAGAAAAAGCGATGGTACGTGTAGATGCATATTAATCTCTCATTTCTCATTTTCTGTACATGTTTTGGAATATATTGTAAATTTGTTTGCTTTCATTGAAGGTGTCTACATCATTAACCTGCGAAAGACCTGGGAAAAGCTGCTGCTGGCTGCAAGAGCCATTGTTGCCATTGAAAACCCAGCAGATGTTTGCGTCATCTCCTCCAGGAACACTGGGCAGGTAATTTGAGTTCTTGGTGCCCTGTTTTCTCCTATGACACATTAATATTGTAATGTGAAAATGCACACTATTAAAGCCGGACACCGTTGTCGGTGTTCAGGTGTCGGAAGTGTGCAAAAGTAATTATGGACGGGGTTTTCACGTAAACCATTGAGGACTGATGTTCCAGGATTGTGGTTTGATAGCCCTGTGCCACAATAATAACAATTCATTTTATTTAAAAGCGCCTACAGTGTACACAAGCTTTTAAAAAACGAGATGAAATGACTCCTATGCTAGAATTGACAACTTTTTGTTTCCTCTTTCAGCGAGCAGTGTTGAAGTTTGCCTCTGCCACTGGTTCCACCACCTTCCATGGCCGTTTCACCCCAGGTACATTCACCAATCAGATCCAGGCAGCTTTCAGGGAGCCCCGCCTCCTGATCGTGACAGATCCTCGTGCTGATCACCAGCCACTGACGGAGGCCTCCTATGTGAACATCCCCTCCATTGCTCTGTGCAACACCGACTCCCCACTTCGATATGTGGACATTGCCATCCCCTGTAACAACAAGGTGAGCCCATAGAATCAAATAACTCTGCAGCTTTGTTTCACGGAGGAGCTTGTTTTCTAATTTGTCTGTTTTCAGGGTCACCACTCTGTGGGTCTGATGTGGTGGATGTTGGCCCGGGAGGTTCTCCGAATGAGGGGCACCATTTCCAGAGAGCACCCCTGGGAAGTCATGCCTGATCTGTACTTCTACAGAGATCCTGAAGAGGTAAATATTATTCCGCTCCAGACGGCATCTTGACAGCAGAATTCCAAATACCAACTAAATGAGGCGTTTTCAAATGTAGATCGAGAAGGAGGAGCAGGCCGCTGCCGAGAAGGCTGTTGGGAAGGAGGAGTTCCAAGGGGAATGGACTGCCCCTGCAGCAGAGTTTGCCCAGCCTGAGGTTGCTGACTGGTCTGAGGGTGTCGCTGTGCCATCTGTGCCCATTCAGCAGTTCCCAGCAGGTAGGATTGATTCAGTCTCACCCCTCTCAGTGCTACTCCAGTCTTGGTATTGAGGGTATTTTTTCTCTCCACCTTCAATAAGCCGGTGCTCCAGCAGCTGTAAAGCCCACTGAAGTCTTTTCAGGTGAGTTGTCCTTTGAAATGCATAAAAACGTTTTACATTTTGGGTGGTATCTTATGATTTCCCCCCCCCCCCCCCACTTGCAGAGGACTGGAGCAATCAGCCTGCCACCGAGGACTGGTCCACTGCGCCCACTGCCCAGGCCTCTGAATGGGGTGGTGCCACTTCTGATTGGTCTTAAAAAAACAAACACAACTGACCATGATGGGAAATAAAGCGTTTTACACCATTTTTCTGAGTTGTCTGTTTTTACCTTCTGTGACAAAGTCACAAGCTGTGAATGTGTTGTGCCTTTTGAAATGTTGCAAAATTAGGAAATGGACAGAATCCTCTTAGGGAATCCAGGTGAGGGTAGAAGTGGAAGCTATTAAATGGACAATGAATACAGCAGTAAGGACAGTCAAATCTGGTAATCTGCAATCTCTTTGAAGTGGGTAGTAGACTGATGAAAGTTAGCACAGTGATGAAATCTTTTTGTCTGCGGGGGGGGGGGGGGTAATCGGATAGCAACTCCTCCAAATGGCTTACTACTTGAGCAGAATGTCGACGACTGACGCGTGTGGACAAAGACGTGAATGACTATGACAACAGTCGTCACGTAGAGAGCATGTTTCAGTTAAGGGCATTTAGAGCACTGCTGAATATAATATTCCGGAATATTCTTTGTCTTCATTGTGTACAACTACTAGAGAAATTTGGAGCGGCTGTGCACCGTGCGCAGCATCCCGCCTGTGCAGAACAATCACCACCTCCACATTCGCGCTCGACAGCCGGGTGGGCGTGTCCCAGGGCGGTTCCGAC
>CM031709.1:1086710-1166710 GCA_018466805.1 Hippocampus abdominalis | reverse complement strand
CGCTTGCTCTGAAGTGGTTTTCCCTTCAGCCCGCCCTAAACAAACTTGCTAATGTGATGACGACAACGCCAAGTGTTGCGTTTTGGATATCCGCCTTGAAAAAAATTCCCCTCCATCTTTTGATAGAGCGCGAGATTGTTTTAGACCCGCCGTTCAAACGACACAACCCGGCAGGGAAATCCTAAGAACGGCCATTTTCTCCGCAAGTCGAAAGCGACGTAGCTGCCGGGATGGCGGCTATGTCGCAATGGAAGCCCTTTGCAACCGCACCACCTTGAATTTCTGCCCGCCGCAGTTTTGACAGCAGCGTCCGCTGTACTTGTTGAGCGTCGCTTTGTCATATGGAAAACGCGCTTGCCGTATGTCCACGCGGAGCAGAATAGTCTGACTTGGCCGGCGAAAGCTCCGACGGAACCGCGCAAACGCCGGCGCGCGCCAGCGTCGAGAGCGGCATGTGCTCGCAAAGTCTGTTATGAAGAAGACGCTTTGATGTGGTCGCTGGGTGGCACGGCCTCCGTTTTATGACGACTTTCACTCTCTGTGACTACAATGGTCCCTTCTTCTCTCCTCTTTTATTCGTCTTCTGCCTGGATCGCTCTATTCCGTCTCGTCAAAACGACATCTCCCTTTTGTCCGCCGTTGCGTTTGCGTTTTCCGGACTTGTCGTACGAGCCCTAAATGTGTGCTGGTTGTGAACGCGGCTCTTTTCTGCGTTTTTGCTCCTGCGCCTCTGCCCCTGCCAGGCTACTGTTGTCCTCTTGAGTTTGACGTCAGCATATTCATTAGGATGTACAATAATCCCTCGTTTTTCGCAGTTAACCCCCATGCAGTAATGATCCCAAAATTGGACATTTGGGACACTTTGGACGATTTTGGACTGTTGGACAAATGGACACCACAGACAAAACAGTGACAAATAACTCCACAGCTGTATATTGGCCAATTCCCACTGAACAAGTTGTTGCAATTGGAAGAGGGACATTTTTGGGACGTAATACTTTGGCTTAAAAATACAAGGGTTCATTGGATTTTTTTTTCCTTTTTATTTTTGGATTGTTGGACAAATTTTCGGGCGGCCCGGAGCCCGGTGGTTAGCACGTCGACTTCACAGTGCAGAGGTTACGGGTGAAGCTCCGGTTGCATGTTCTCCCCCAGGCCTGCGTGGGTTTTCTCCGGGTACTCCGGTTTCCTCCCACGTTCCAAAAACATGCATGGCAGGCTGATTGAACGCACTAAATTGTCCCTAGGTGTGAGTGTGAGCGCGCATGATTGTTCGTCTCTGTGTGCCCTGCGATTGGCTGGCAACCGGTTCAGGGTGTCCCCCGCCTGCTGCCCGAAGACAGCTGGGATAGAAGACCCCCGGACCCTGGGATCAAGGTTCGGAAGATGGATGAATGGATGGATGGACAATATTTTCGAAAAAAGCACCAAAGCCGCACAACATCAAGTGCAAATTGGCGCCGGATGACTGCAATTTGTTTGTCCGCCACCGAGTATGCGCGATGGAGCGAGGAATATGTATCACGTTTAAAAAGTGCCTACGAGAACTCGTGAGCCTCCATTTTAGGGCTGCATTGTTTGATCATTTAAGACCCCGAGTTTCGAAAACGTGCAGAAGGAGATAAATGCGGCAACAGTCCGCGCGCACGCGTGCGGTAATTAAAAAGGTTCTTTGGGTTCTTTGGCCTCGCGGCGCCGTCGGATAAACGAGGCAAGCGAGGCAACTGCGGGCGGCAACAGGTAAATCCTGTTTCGATCGGGCCCGAGGTTGTGCTCATTTCTTATTTTGGGTCTAAGCAGCCCTCCCTCTCTGGTCTAACCTAAATCAACCCTCCATCTCCTCCTAATCTTGTGCAAGCGCCCACCACATGCTGATGTCTCGGGGTCCCCTGCCACATTCCCTCCGTATTTTTTCAGAAACTCGTCGGCGCTTTGCTTTCTTCCCGCCGTTATCTTGCGGCGCAGCCCGTAAGGTCAATAAAGTTGACGAATGTGACGCAGAAGGGCAAGGTGACACTGACACGGCTATGCCGGCAGAAAGTGACACACTTTTGGCCTTTTTTTTTTTGGAATGGAACTCAAATTGCAAATGTCAGAGAGCCTTCCTAATCTCACGAAGCAGCAACAGATAATTGAGACGGCGGCATATCTGGCGGGGCTTCATCTGAAATGAGCGTCTGAAGGATTTTCACCTTCCGTGAAAGTGTTTTGAGTCTTTGGCTTTTGTTCTTTGTGAGTACAGCTACGGAAAGGTCAACTTTCAGGTAGAAATCACCCAAGTCCATGTTGGTCGCTTTCCTATTGTGTCAGTGACCAAAACTATTTGTCAGTCCTCATGGAGGGATGTTATTTTTTTTACAAATTCTTGAACGAGCGAAACGTCTGAGGGACAGTTTTGCTATGGAACAGATCATTGTAAAGTTATCCTTAAGTGTACAGTCATACCTCGGCTTTCGACCATAATCCGTTCCAGAAGGCTGTTCGAAAACCGATTTGTTCGAAAACCGAAAACACGCTCCTTTTTAAAAAAAAAAAAAAAAAATCTTTATTGAACACGTCTGCTCACAATAGAACGCTAGTAGCCCGAGGAAGCGCCACTTCCTCGTGTAAGGAAAGTGGGAGGAGTCAAATGGCGCATTCAAGTGCGCTCAGTTTGGTCGAGAACCGATTTTCGGTCGTAATCCGAGGCATAAAAAACTCTGAATTTTTGTCGAAAACCGATTTGGTCGAGAACAGAGACGTTCGCAAACCGAAACCACGCTATTTAAAAAAAAAAATCTTTACTGAACACGTCTGCTCACAATAGGAACGCTACCGAGGAAGCGCCACTTCCTCGCGTAAGGAAAGTGGGAGGAGTCAAACGGCGCATTCAAGTGTGCTCGGTTTTGTCGAAAACCGATTTGGTCGAGAACAGAGACGTTCGAAAACCGAGCTTTGACTGTATTTCAAAAATGAGAACAATGTGTACTATTAGCGTTGTCACGGGTTGGATTGATTTTCAACTCTGGAGGTTGACGGTATACTGTGAACGGCTTCTTCTATTCGCCTCAATATCAGACTGACCGATGTTTACGATGCTCCAGCTGCAGTGAGTCTTTGTTCTTGTTGGGGTTTTTTTTTTTTGTTTCCACGACATTTATTTAGAGACCAATAGTATTCCGATGTTCTCTCTCAATTCCATCTGTTCTCCTGCTGTGAGTGTAACTTACAGTAGCGTGGAGGGTCTCCTGAGGTCAGGGAACAAAAATCACAAGGACATGTGGAATGCTGAAAATTGGCCAGTACAAACAGGCAGGCCTGGCTCTCCATCTGTGCGGAGCTCAGTAACCACCGGCGAGCCCAGCGCCATCCAGTAGTAGGTAAATTGCTTGGCTTTTTACGCGACTTGCAGCCCCGAAAGGGCGGATTAAACAAATTCAGGTTTCAAGGCGTAATAACGGCCAACCGGTGGGTCAAAAGCCATCGTTCCGGTCCTCGCTGCTCGCGAGGCTTCGTGTAGACCTCGTGATCGAGCGCCACCGAGTGATGTGTCGTACTGAGCGACTCGAGAAAACGACACAGAGCAAGGTCACGTTTTTTTTTTGTTGGGAGTTCTGGTCTTCCTGTTGTGTATAATCGAGCTATTATCATGCTTACCGACCGAGGGGCAAATTTCGGAGGCTCGGTTTCTCTCCTTGGCACACATCCATACCAATGGAAAAGCATTCGGGTCCAGCAGCGCTCCAAATCCACAAAAAAATGAAAGCAGCACTTTGGGTTTCTATCGACAAGCTGAAGATTAGAAAAAAAAAAAAAAAGTGGGGGAGGGGGGTGAGGTGAGGGCAAAAATGAGAAAACAAACACAGCGTTGAATTGTGGGTAAGGCCGGCTGAAGCTGACCGGCTTTGGCCTGCATAGTGCAGTGAGGGGGCTAGGGGGGGGCGGGGCGGGGGCTTATTGAAAAACAAGAAGTCCACGACTCCGTCTCAACGTCCTCACCCGCGAAATGGCCCCCAAAAACACACGCCGTTCGATAATATAAAGTCGAACACCTTTCAAAACATCAAACTGCAGGGTTCAATCTGGTCATGCAAATGTTCCACGTCTCCTCACTGTTATTGGCAACAAAAAAAAATGGGAGGGGGCGGAGAGCTGCGGTTAGACTGAAGGGAGCAAAGAGGGAACCAAAGGAGAGATCTCGCCTCACATTTGCTATCAATTTAGGGCCCAGAAAATAAGCACCAGGTTTCACTGGAACCGTGTGGAACACCAGGAATGTTTTTCTGTATCACATTTTCAGGGAGGGGGTGGGGGGGGGAGGGGGGGGGGGATTGGAGGAGAGTGAGAGAAAAGAGTCCTCCTCTATGGTGGGGAAAATAACGACAAAAATTGAGACAAGGCAAAGTTAGCGGCGGGCGGGGGTGGTGGTTTAGTAATCACACTTTGGGTCCAGATGTGTAGCCGTCAAACCTGTGATGTGCAATTTTTGGGGGCGGGGGGGGGGGGCATTTGACTTGGTAGGACGGAGCTCACGGGATTGGATGCTCACCAAGGGTCATTCTGAGGAGTTCGCTTTGGCATACGGTCGTGCGGAAGTGACACTTTGGTGTGAAAGCGGCCGGCGCCAATCGTTTTTGCCGTGAAAGGCCACGCCTCCATTTGTGTCTTGGGGCCCGCCGGAGTGACCCGAGACTCCCTCAGGGCTCGGCGAGGCACGGCGGATGAGGAAATCAATACTTGAGCTGCGACATTCCTCGTTTCCCCCCCCGCATTCAGACGACTGCAACGGGAGCGCCCCAAGCTTTGCCCCCATTACCGCACCAAATGTCTCAAAAGTCCAGCGTTTGGCCACACAATGGCTTTTTCCAGCCAAAGAAAAAAAAAACATCCGCTCAGTGAGCGCTTTGCATACGTGAGGTCGAGGGACGCGGCGGAGTCCAATTGAGCGCTTGACCCTCCAGCAAATCCGCTTCCCCCCCCCCAACCCCTCCCACCAACCCAGAGTTCCTATTTCTGCTGATGGAACCCGTCGAAAAGGACGAGAAACAAGGAAAGAGTTGAAAGAGCGAGCAGGCGAGAGTGGAGGAAAAAGGGGGGCGGGGGGTGGGGGGGGGGCAGGAGACAGACCAGATGTGTCTTTTGTTTAGATTGAAACGGAGCGGAAAGGAGGGGCGGAGGAGTTGAGGAGGCAAAAGAGAGAGGAAAACCAAGTGGGAGTGGTGATTTTTTTTTTCTTTGGGGGGGGGGCGGGTTGTACTGTAATGAAACCAAGCATTTATAGCCCGAATGTGGGGAGAGTGAGTGGCTTTGCCATGCAGCGTGCTATGACCGAGGAGCGAAACCACATTCATGATACTAATTGCTCCAACGGCCCCCGGCGGCTGGGGGGGGGCTGCAGCGGAGAGAGGCTGACTTTTGAATATTCGGTCAGGCTCGTTGACTCCAAAACTCACGACGTCTGTCATGTCATGATAGGGTCGGCGGGATGAGCTGCGTTCTTCCATTGACAAAGACGCAGCTCAGCCAGGGGGGGCGGGGGGGCCCCTGCAGCAGGTCGGCATCGGCGGGTGGCACGCGGGCGTAACCCCACACGCCGTTGCTTTCTCACGCGGAGGCCACGATATCAATTGAAGGACGAAAATGGTCGGAATTTCCCTGCATTTTGCTGCGCGCTATCGTCTCGTCTCGCTTTCAGCAGCTTGTGTCAATATTTCACTGCGTACGCGCGTGTCCGATGTATGCCGAGTTCTCC
The DNA here is from genome assembly GCA_018466805.1 of Hippocampus abdominalis. Taxonomy (NCBI): domain Eukaryota; kingdom Metazoa; phylum Chordata; class Actinopteri; order Syngnathiformes; family Syngnathidae; genus Hippocampus; species Hippocampus abdominalis. The sequence goes on along the minus strand of CM031709.1, from coordinate 1,160,979 downwards.
GAGCAGCAGGCGAATGCGATGACAGTTCGAACATGTGCGATGGCGAATACGCGCACGCGCACGCGCGCGGGCCCTTGACGGCCCGCTGAAAAGATCAATTCAAGGTCATGGTCAAGGTCAAGGTCATCTTTATTGTCAAATATGCTTTATGTATGACATGCAGCATAGATGAGATTTTGCATGTTAGATATTCACGCTGCTCGTGTGTTCAGCGCTCGTGAACGAGAAATCGAAATCGGGCAAATTGAATTTTTGTTTGAATGACACTACATGACAATCCCACTCAAGTCGTGCCCGCTTCGATTTTTGCCCGGATTAAAAAGTTCCAATAAGAGCGTCCCGACGCCACTACGTGACTGCGTCGGGCCGCCCCAAGTTGACTGATGCTGGCCAATACAAATTTCCAGCACAAATCACACACATTCTTGCTTTTCTAACGTTTAATATTCAGATTTTATTTTGAAAAAAAACTAAACAAAATCACAGAAACCATATTTTATTCAAAGACTTTCATAATACAGTCTAAAGATGATAAATATTGTTGAATAAGACATCATTGGGCGGAACGGTGGCCTACTGGTTAGCTCGTCCGCCTGACACTGCAGAGGTTGCAGGGTTCGATTCCAGCTGCGGCCTCCTGTGTGGAGTTTGCATGTTCTCACCGTGCCCGTGTGGGTTTTCTCCGGGTTCTCCGGTTTCCTCCCACATTTCGAAAAAAAACACAAGCATGGCAGGCGAACGGAACTTTGTAAAACGTCCCACGGTGTGAGTGTGGTCTCGTCAGCGTCCATTGTCGGACGCACTTAAGAAGGGCTCGTCTCCCCAGAGTTGTAATTACGAGAGTGGCATCCCGAGAGAGTCGCGCAGTCTCCCTCTTTGCGGCATTCGCTATCTTGTTTCTGCTTGGCGCGGGGCCAGAAGAAACCCAGGAAGACTCCGGTCTGGCTACGCTGGCCTGTTTGGGGCGGCCAAAATAAATGCGAAAAAACCCTCCCTCCAACCTCAGTCTTGGAAGTGTGGCGCTCGTGCGGCAGGAGACTCGCGTTTGAAGGGAATTCCTTTTCCGTGGGCCGCAGCGCTCATGCAACACTTACTGTGCATTATGCTCAACTGGATGTTTACGCAGGGCGAGCGGGTGCTTCATCATGATGATTGATCGCAGATCCCCGTCAACCGTCAGGTGGCTTTTATGTCGGGGGAAGGGGGGGGCAAAATCAACCGCCTTGAGATGATGTTGGCCCGGCAACGGCACTCCGGCTCTGCTCTGTCGCTAAAAAGTTGACGGCTCACGGATGATATCGCGTTTCCTCATGCTGGCGTTTCCAAATCGCCGGTGCCCCGGAAAGGAGGAGAAGAGGAAGTGTGGAAATAGTTGTCGCTCTGCGGTGAGAATTCCCCCCCCCCCCCAAAAAAAAAACTAATGATCCTGGCAAGAATGAACCCCCGTAAATCCCAATAACTGGCCAGTGAATCATTTGCGAGTCGTTACAAACATTGTTTTGGGCCAAAGTTTGAGCCATGAGTCGAACTCGACAATGATTTGATCATTGGAGGATGAACAATAATCCATGAACCGTGCGACTCGATTTTTAATCACAGCGATGACAGCTGAGCTGCCTCCTCACTGCTTCCTTTCCGTGGCACGGCGGGGGGGGGGGGGGGGGGGGCGGCTGTGTGGGGGGGCGGGGGGGTGCATTTGAAGTGGCTTTAGGGAGGCCCTGGAGCGTGCCAAAAGGTCAGAGGTTACAACAACCGGGGCCTCCCCCGGATCACCCTCCCTCACACGTACACGCGTGCGCGCTTCGTCCCACCCGCCCGCCCACCCACTCGCGTCAAGATCACAGATCGCTTCCAGATCTGCCTGACAATAAATTCCACGTTATTCCGCAACCCAATTCCAAATCGTCCGTTTTTGTATTTGGCACAATGCTCAGTTTTTTTGTTTCTCTTTTTTTATTTTTTGGGGGAGTTGAGGGATGGGCGACGGGGGGGGGGGGGGGGGGGGGCAAGTTTGTAGACTAAACACGTTGCTCACGAGATCGAACACTCGAGCTGTTTTATCTTCGTTCGCCTGCGATGACTCCAACTCCAAAGTCATATTTTGGGATCCAGGGCGCCCGACAAAATGACTCCAATGAACATTTTTAGGATCGATATGACGATGACGAGGTATCGGACGAACGGCCTCATTTGGTTCGTGCGGCCCACGTTTTCACGCTTTGTGTGTGGCTTTTCCAAAAGAGGATGTTTTGTGCATGCTGTCAGTCGCGGCAGGAGAATTTGTCAACCGCGCGGCAAGCCTGTGAAATGACTCCGTCTTGTTCATTTCACGTCAGCGAGGCGTCAAGATGACTCGGACCGTCGCTCGGTCTTCTCCGTTCAGCGGCCCGCTTCTTTTGTCCTTTGTCAATAGAGGCGCGTCTGTGTTTTGACACGAAAGGATCATGCAACCCCTGTCGCCCCCCCCCCCCCCCCCCCCCCCCAGCTTAACATCTGTTTTCAGTAAGGACCAGTGAGGGAATGTCGGACTCTTAAAATGAATTAGCGTATTACCGAATGCTTGAGTGAGAGAAGACCTCGTTAGTTACTCTAGACCGGTCCGGTGTACCGCAGTCCCAAGAGAGAGGGAGGTTATTTATCACGGGGCCAATTAGAGGAGGATGTGAGGTCACTGACCTTACGTCTGGCCTCATCAGCTCCTGTGTCGCAGGAAAAAGGGGGCATGCCACCGCACATGGGGGGGCGTATGACATCATGACAAAGATATTTATTCATTCTCTCGAGTGCCGGGTATCGATCCAGATTTTCCAAAATAGATTTGATTCGCAAGGGCCCAGTCCTATTCGAGTGGTGAAGGGGACACACATGCACGGGGCTATGAAAAGGAAAGTGAAACTCAATAAATCGTTTTTTTTGTTGTTGTTGTATTTTGGTGTTAACCTAATTTCACTCGGCTCTCAAGGTTTCATTTTTGTTTGCTTGCATGTGAATGATTGTCAATCCAAGAAAGCTTCCCTCTGACCATCTCAGATGTCATTGGCCTTCATTCTTTGTGACCTTTCAGAATAGAAAAGACGAATGGATGTGTTCCGAAACATTGGTGCTAATTGAAGTTTTCTTTTTTTGGGTCTTCCTCGATGTTGGTGCTCCAAACCTTCTCCTGCGGTTGCCTCCCCGCCAACAGGTAAGAGACAATCCGCCGACCCGACCTTTCCAAAAGTATTCCTCGTTCCGCCCTTCGTCCTGAAGCGCAGCTTTCAAATGTCGATATGGCCTTCAATTCAGAGTGTTTGGGGTTTTTTTTTTTTTTTTTCTTCATGGCATGTTGGAATCCCGCCCCGCCATTGGATTGTCGTCTGTAATAATGCATGCAGACAAATGTTTGAAGCGCCCACTCCTCCTCTCCTTCTGTCAAGTCCCCATTACAATGCTTAATTTGTTCACAGACAACATTTGCCACCCTCGGCACCAGCGGCCCTCCCCCCCCCCCCCCCCCACCCCCCTGCTCACCTGTGCACCGCCATTCCCTTATCTCTCAATCTAAATTCTGTTTTTTGGGGTTTTTTTCCCCTTCTCCTATCTCCCATCGCTCCTGCTCCTCCTCCTTAACGTTTGGGCCTAACCCCCCCCCCCCCCCCACATCCCCTTCTCAAGATCCCGCCGTCTTTTCCTCCTCCCTCGACTGCCTCCTTTTTCCGCCCTCCTTTTTGCTCTCAGCCCAGTTCTGTTTGCGTCTGTTTACCTCCATCGTTCCACCAGATGGTTTGTGTTAAGATTCGACATTTGGCAGCTCGGCTGTTTTTTTTTTTTTTTTTTTTTACGTCCATATTTTTTTTAGCACCGCGCGGATTGCTGAGACCTGTAGAAACACACAAGAAAAGCAAGCAACTGGCTACGAGGAAATTAAAATGTGTTAAAATGCCGCCGTATTAATAATGATCTCCGCAATTATTCTGTCAAGGGAAGGGCAGCAGTCATCGCTTGATGTGTTGAGAGTTGCTTCCCCCCCCCCTCTACTTTTTTTTTTTAAGTCAAAAATAAACACATTCGGTATCATTGAATATTGACTTAATTCACATTTGTGAGGGTGAGTTAACGCAGGTCCTTCACCCCCCCCCTCTCTTGCGTGTCTAGCAGCCACAGCTGCCAGAAATAATTGCTTGTTTTGCCCGTGTTGACGTAAAAGCCGTCAGAGATGGAAAACGAGAAAATTGGAACCATCTACGGCGTGAATCATCCATCCATCCATCCATCCATCCCTCCGTTTTACTCTACCGCTCATCCCGTTCACACTCGCATTCTCACTGTCACTGCGTAGGAAGTGAACTTCCACGAAAGTCGGGCGAGTGGGCAACGACACGGCCAATGACCGACACGCGGTGCCTCTCATTTCGTATCCTGCTCGCGACAACGTGTTGCAGCTTTGACCTTTTCCTCACACGAGAGCCTTCGACTATTCCACGTGCCTTCATGAGGGTGGCTCGGAGCCTGTTCCCGCTGGCCTCGGGCACCAGTCGGTAGCGGTCTGAACTCATCATGATGACTTTATTCTCACGCGTCGTGTGTTCTGAGTTTGACGGCCATCGAAAATAAGATCACTGTACAATCAGGAGGAGGAGGAGGAGGAGGAGGAGGAGGAGTCTGTCAAATGGAATGTTTTCTCGAAATAGAATTAGTTGAGGCATTTTCCAAAAATGACAGCGAGCAGCAGGATGCGAGTGCATTTTATTTTTATGAAGAGGATCAGGATCCCCCCTCTGCTTGAAGCTAAGCTAATCACCTCTTGGCTCTGGCTTCGCGCTTAATGGGTCGCCTCTCTGCGATTGGCGCCAAAAAGCACATTCCCTCTGAAAAAGTCTGTCAAAGTTGCCAAGAAGATTGCCAGCCATCTGGCTAGTTTGCGCTTTGGAAATCCTTCTCGTGGTGAAGTGTGCACGCTGGCCCGTGTGCCTTTCATCTGTAGCTGATGAATGAGGTGCAGGAGCGCACCTCGGCGTGGGCGTTTGGTTGCGCTGTCTGGCGGGATTGACATGCCTCGTCCTGAGCCGGGACTCCGTCTTCGCACCTCAACCCCCGGAACAGATTGAAGAGTTTGACGTCAACCGTGAAATGTTTTCAGAGACCTCCCGCGGTCATTTGACCAAATAAGTTGGGGTCGCATGATTTTGAAAAAGAATCAAATTGCGATTTTTTTTTTTTTCCCCTGATGGGAATATTAAAAAAAAAGCCCACTCATCAAGTGTAAAATTGCGCTGACTTTTTCATTTGTTTTTGTACTCTGCTTTAGGGTCAAAATTATTCATACAGGCTCGACACGCTACTTTTTTTTTTTTAAACTAGGGTATGATTCCAGCTCCGGCCTTCCTGTTGCACTTTCTCCCCATGCCTGTGTGGGTTTTCTCCGGGTATTCCACTTTGGCACCTTAACTCCTTTAAACGTACCTAAATGAGACTTTCGTCCAGTAGGTACGCAATTTGTTTCATGCGGGCGGCGTTTTGCGCTATTTCCTCACTCCTCCTAGTATGAGAGACTGTTCTCGTTCTTAAAAGTCAACTTTGCCAGTCTTGCCTTTCATTCTGTCTTCCTCCTCCCGTCACCTCCTTCCTCCCCCTTCGCCCTCCCCGAAGATCTGCTCACCTCAATAAACCTTCTGTTGCATTCAACCCCCCGCACGTGTTCGCCTCGCCCTGCCTCAATCTCTTTCTCGGCCTCTCATCGCACGGTAGATGTTTGGTTTCTGGGCCTTATTTCCTCTCGGGTTCTTTGGGGTTTACGACTGTACAGTGGGGGCGAGCCACACCCACGCCGTCGGCTTCTTATGGTCCCTGCTGACTCTCGCACTGTGAGCCGTGATGAAATTCGTGCCTCGTAGCGGTTTGGACGGTACGCAAAGCGGTGGCGTTTGCGTTGGCCGTACAATACCCTGGTAGCGGCATTAGCGCTCGTCACAGCTCCACCGCCGCAGCAGTGGCATTGGGACAGCAAACAGATGTTGGCCTAATCTTCCCCTAATGAGATTGGTCCCTCATTCCGACGTCTTTATGGGAGCGGCAAGCTGGCGGGCGAACAGACTGACACTTGCGGCTGGGAGACCGGACAACAAACACCGCCGGCGCCGATAGCCGCTACATGAGACGAGTGGAGATGAGCGGCGCAGGAAGGGGCCGTCGCTCGAAAGCTTAGTTAGCCGTGGCCGCTCAGGCGGGTAACAAGGCGGGCAGACAAGCCGTAACTCGCAGGACCGTTTTTGATTTTCGTTTGAAATTGGGTTGATGGAACAAAGTGCTTTTTTATTCTAATACAGTCAAACCTCGGTTTTCGAACTAAACTTGACTTGGAACGGATTAAAACATTTTACATTGATTCCAATGGGAAACATGGTTTCGGTTTCCGAACAGTCTTCTGGAACGGATTAAGTACGAAAACCGAGGTTTGACTGGAATGATCATCCCCTCATTTGACTGGCATTTTTTTTTTTTCTTATTCAGTTTGAAATCTGGACCCGTTGAGGTGAACACAAAGCTACCACTCTGCCGTTAGCAATAACAACAGATCAGATACACGAATTCATTGTACCCTCTGGTGGAAGATTGAATTGCTCGCTCAACATACTCCACATCACCGGCGTAAATTTGTGAAAATGAAATGGGGAAATACTGAACTTGGCCGTTTCCCCCCCACGACGCACCCGACGATCTCTGAGTGCGCCCAAATGTGCCGCAGCACAGCGGTTGGGAATCACCGATCTAACTGGGATTCTCTCCTGAGGTCTGCATACATCCAACATGCAGTCCGGCTCGGGCTCTGATTGCCGGGCTCCGATTTCCCCTCAAGAATGAATACGTTCAACGTTTCATTTTATTGCTCTTGGCTTGTGTATTTGAACATGAAGCCATTTAGTGGCCAGCGTCGTGTTCTGCTGCCTTTACGAGACCCGTTTTCTATATTTAAGTAAAGCAGTTAAGAGTGTAGTGGAATTTTTCCTCCTTTGAATCGCGATATCTCGCGTTTGGATTGTGGCGGAGAGGCACAGGGGGAAAAAAAAACCAGCACGCTGCGACAGGGCCAAAGTTGATGCTTTCCAAATTTGGGGCTAAATCCTTCCCCCCCCCCCCCCCCCCCACTGCTGAGGTGGATGTCAAGTGCAGGACTGCCGGATTTTGCGGCCTGTGGTCTCCCTGTGCACGGACGGACGGGCACGCTGCTCGTTTGCTCCCTTCAGGCAGTCAAGTCACCTGTGCTTGCGTGCTTTTAGTCGTTCTTTTTTTTTTTTTTTTACTTTCACAACTCTTTCATGAAAGCTTTCTCATCTGTTATAAGCCTTTAAAAAAAAAATGTCCAACCTGCGGGCCGGGGGCCATTTGTGGCCCGCCCTCCATTTTTCTTCGGCCCAGATGACATTTGACACGGCTGGCCACTGCTTGACTGATGTTAGCGTGTTTCATGAATTCAAGTTGAAGACTTTTACGAACGCGGCCTTCAAACTTGAGACATCTCCGAGTTTAGCTAAGACGTTCCAGGAATGAACACCAATCACCCCTTCTCTCTCTTTTTCTTCTGTCATTTGCAGTTCTCATCCATTTTCTTTGCTTCACCCTTGGCACTGTGGAACAGAAATGTACAAATGCCCTGAACAAGCAATCGTGTGTGCTCATACGCACACACACAGCAGCGACAACCAATGCACGTTCGCCTGGCCCTTAACCACTGCCTGAAAAAGTTGTGCTACATTCTGTGGGTTAACATCACGTGCACGCGCGCATGCACATTTATGCTTGTAGAGTATGTGGCAGATGCGGGATATGTACTGTATGCACACACACACACACGCACACATGCAAAGACGCACAGCTCGGGGTTACTGGGTACATTCTCCTAAAAGAATGACCTCACTTGAGCTGTTAGCAGGCTGCAGGCAGAACTGAAAGCAGACTGAGAGAAAGGAAAAGGGCTCGGCGCAGGGTGAAAGTGTCACATGAGAAAGTTGATGTCACACGTATTCATTTTCCAGGAAGCTGATAGGTCCGCTGGTGATTGGGTTTCCTCGTGTGTGTGTGTGCGTGCGTACGTGTGCACTGATGACCTCAGCAAAGCCACATTGTGAACAAGTTAACGCAAGTTCAGCGTCGGTGCTTGAATGTGTGCATTTTTCGCAGCGCAGCGAGAGACCTCGCCAGAACATGTGCAGGTCTCAGCCTTGGAATTTTATTATTGGCTAACGAGTTCGTGTTATAAGATGAACTTGCCACGGTGGAACTTGCTCAGTTTGAAGCAGAGCGGCACATGGATGAGTTTTTCAATGCATCCTTGACATTTCTTTCTTTTTTTTTTTTTTTTTTTTTTTTTCTGTCCGCTTTAACTCTAAACATCCTGCACGTCCCGCTCGCTCGTCCTTATCTGGATTTATGATTAGCCGAGTTGACTTCAAGGAGCCAAGACGGCTGGATGACCGCTTTGCAAGAGTTCTTCTGGGACACCTTATCCAGTCTAGTGCCTGCCGTAAAAAATACCCCTCTATTATCCTTTAGGGATATACGGAGCCCCACTGTGGGCGAAATTAGCACCAGATAATCATCTCCTTCTGGACTCTGGTGCACTACAACTGTTTTTTTTTACACCCCATTTGCCGGGACGGAGCGGGACCGACTTGCCTCACTGACCCCTTAGCTTTAAATTCATACAGCCTTCAGCGAGAACATAAGTTCCTTTCCTGCTATTTAGCAAATTAACACCTAAAATTAAGCATATGTGAATCATTGTGCGACTACAAGTATGTGGAAGGGGAGAGGATGCAGCTGGAGCTGGCTGGGAATGTCAACGAACAGCAGAATTATGCTGCGCATTGGACTGTAACACACAAAAAAAAAAAAAAAAATGGCCACATTTCTTGTTGAAGTGTCTCCAAAGGACGATAAATCACAAAGGACCCTCGCCTCGTCCCCCCCCCCCCCTGCGCCGCTTTCCCTTGTCGTCGTTCCGTCGAAGCCGTATCTTTACCGCCTCTCCGTCTCCCACGCTCCTCTGCCCCCTCGCTACCCGTTGCCATTGTCTTTGAAATCTCTCTTCTTTTCCACCTGATTTTTGCCCGAGCGTCGAAAGGAGGAGGTTTCGCTTTCCAGAAGGAAAAGAAGCCGTTCGTTCCTCGGATGAAAGCGGCGGCGTGGAAATCAGCGCTGCGACGATCCCCTTTGAAATCACCGCGTGACGCAACGCACACTTTGACACGCTCGGCGTTGCATAAAGTAGGAAGAAGGCGTTAAAATATAAAATCCGTAGGGGGGGGGGGCACCAAAACTAGCAAGCAATAAGATCGCAAATTAAAACCTGTGAAAACATCATTTATTTTGTTGTTGGGGTTTTTTTTGTGGGTTTTTTGGGGGGGGGGGGGGGGTGAGATTGTGCATGTCCAAATAGACATGTTCCTCCACAAATAATAAATCCCGATTTGGTGCGTGCGCACACACCTCGCAGCGCAGCAGTGCCCCTGAGCCTGTGTGGCCCAGCGCTGGGATGTGGAGTGAGGCAGGAAATGTGCGAGCCATGAAGGCATGTGTTTATGCTGGCTGCAGTCGCCCATCACCAGCCGGAGGGAAAACAGACACCAGCGCCGCTCCTTCTTGCTCCTTCGCCTACCCAGAACCCCCCCCCCCCCTTTCTGCTTTTCTCACCTTTGGGCTCTCCAACGGGCCCTGCTCTCCTCATGCTAGCTTCTCCTTTATTTTTCGCTTTCGTATATCGATTTTCCCCCCCCCCCCCCTTTGTTCACCACATTGTATATAAGGAACGATGAACTGGTCTGTGATGTTCCTACCGTTGGAAAAAAATGACAGAAACACACCAATCGGTGTTCGAAGCGCACTTCTGACTGAGTTTGTGATGGACAATAATTATCGCTAATTCCAGCTCTAAAGTTATAAGCTAATAGATCAAATAAAACTGGACACCAGTGACAATTGTGTTGTCTCTTGACATCTTTTTTTTAACTTTATTTATTCATCCGTTGAAAAGAGAGGTGTTCATGGTCATTTTTGTTGGCCGCAATCTGCGGCAAAAGTGTCGCTCGCATTTGGCACGTTTGCCGTATTTCTATTCAGAGGTTGAACAAAAAAAAATAAAAAATAGTGAAGCCCCAACAAGTCTTGAGTTGTTAAAAGTGAAAACGTAATAAGCCTGCTAATAATGTGAAAATAAATCAAAGGCCGACTCGCAGATCCTGGCTCCAGCGCTGCGTTTGCTTGGCCTGGGCCCCAAAGCAACAATTCACGATTCAAGGTTTTCCTTCAGCGCTCGACATGAAGCCTTTTGGACAGGAGAAGGTTCCGTCACACAATTGAATGGATTTCAGCTTTTCTGTGTTTGTTAGCCCGCCCGCTACATTAGCTTAATCATTGCCTGATGTTTCCTGTGCGTGTGTGCGTGTGTGTGTGTGTGTGTGTGTGTGCGTGTGCGTGTGTGTGTGTGTGTGTGTGTGTGTGTGTGCGCAGTGCACTTACCCAGAGGCACTGTCGGAGATTACAATCAGCTCTGCGGCTAGGTGTTAGCGCATGATGGAGTAGGGCGGGTTATCGCATCGAGGCCCTTCTGTATTCTTCTGCACCTGCCAATCCAATACAGCTATTGACCCAATATTGATCATATGACGTATGAATCGAATCCGTTTCTCAACCAGACGTTTGAATCTCGGGCTCGTTGCGATGTGTCGATCTTTAAATAAACTGTCCGGAGAGAGCAGATGGAAACGCGGCTGTATTATGGGATACGCCTTGGCTTTGAATCCCATCGACGCTGACAGGCTCTCCTTTGGCCTTTTGTTGCGCAACATACACAAAAGTTACAACCTTATTATGCTTATTAATCAAGTGGTAAGAGAGATCTATCTATCTATCTATCTATCTATCTATCTATCTATCTATCCATCCATCCATCCCAGTTTTTATAAGCCCGTAATACCGTAGCTCCTTGCTGTCCCGGCACCCTGCCCTCCCCGCATAATATCATCATTCATTGCGAGCTGCTGCTGATGGGGCGGCAGTATTGGTCACTGCAGAGAGGGGAGTGGGGGGGGGGGGGGGGGGGGGATACAGGATCATCAGCGGCTGGAGAGGTCAGCTCCAGAGCAGTTCGATTTAGCGCTGCAAACCACGGTCAATGTCAGCGGGATCTGCGAGGCTAAGTCCTTGTGAGCGGGCAGATCCCGGTGATTGAGTGATTGAGCGCTTAGTGTTTGAGCCTGCGGACAGCCCAAACAAGTTAATCCCCGCCACTGCTAACCCGCCTCCCTCACGATCCCCCTCACTAACTCTCATTTTTAAAGGACAGGGTTTTAGTGGGACTAGTCCCCCCAAAAATAAATAAATAAATTTAAAAAAAATCTCCCTTAATGATTTAATCAGTGGAGATATTCGTTTGCTGTAATGCAAGGGTGCCCTGTGACACGCGCTGCACGGAGCTCTGAGGCTCGGAGCATTCGTGATTATGGGACTGGATTAAAAGACTGGATTGTGCTTTTTGATTGGGGGGCGGGGGGGCAACCATCTCAGCCTGAGGTCACGATGGCTGCTTGGAAATTGGATGATCCTTGATGGAAAGACACGACTTGTTTTCATGCATGCAACGTAAAACCGTTAGCGTCGCTCTTGTGAATATGATTTGGGGTTGAGGTCAGGGCTTTGGACGGTGCAGTTCCCCAAATTTGCCTTTATAGGGCCTTTGTCTGGTTCACCGAATACCAAAATGCTCTTATAAAGCTGAGAGTGTTCAACGTCTCTTATACCGCGAGGAAAATGTTGTGTAATGAGGCATTCTTTGCATATACACTATTTCTTTAAATTAGACATAAAACTCGCGCTGCACAATAACACTGTCATCATAATAAGTGAATGAAAACAATCACAATTGAATGAAAGATCTCCGAGCTGATTGAGATTGGGGGGGGGTGGGGGGGGGGGGGGGTGGGGACTCCTCGCGCCACCAGCACACTTCCTGTAGTTTCAAGTATGAAGGAAAGCGTAGAAGAAAGAGCAAGGAAGGAATAAGAAGAAGGAGCAGCGTTGGAAACCTTTCTCAGATGGCAGCAGTGACAACAACACCGGGGGCCAGTTTCTGCAGAGAGCTTTTGCAGCCGTTTCCCAGTCATCGCTTCCCCCTCTTGTGCCGTGTCCTTTGCTTGAAGTAATCCCACCCCCCCCTTGTCACCCCCCCCACCCCCCCCACACACACCTTTTTTTTCCATTTTATCTTACGATCCCAGCGAGGTTAGTGTTGGTGAGATACTTCCTGCAGTAAAAAATTTGGCGTGCAAGTACTCACTGAAATGACCTGGGGAGCAGTCAATCAGCATTGGACGGCTTTCCGAAGAGCTCAGCCGCGCACTTTTTTTTTTAATAATTGGAGGGATTTATTTATTTTATTTATTTTTTTCGTTTTTGGTAGCCCGACCGACGATAGCAATAGCAAGTCAGCTGCACTCCGCACTCTGATTTTCCTCACTTACAAATGGTGATTGGCATCGACAATGGCCTTGAACTGAAGTTTGTTTTGCACAATTCATCGGTCTTCTCCCTCACGGGATGAATCATAAAAGCGAAAATCTTTCTTCCCGCTAACATTTAAACATTTGTAGCGTGCTCGTTTCGGTGAAATTCCATCTCCGCAATAGATGGTTTTGATCTCATTTTCCAAATCCCACATCGCAGCCGGTCGTTCGGCCGATTTATCCAAACGTTCTTGTGATCGTTTGACCCCTGACTGAGGGGATGATGTCCGATACAGATGCGGGGCTCATAAATGCAGTGAAAGGATGAGCTGGAGGGGAAAGCGAGAATGACAGACAACTGACAGCGCGCGCTTGGAACTCTCTGATCCCGTTCGCGATGCCTTGACAACAACCCGACTCTCTTTGGGAGCAATCGAAAACAATCGAGGATGCCGTTTGGGCTCAGATGACGGACATATGTTATATCTTGACAGCGCGGACTCATGGGAAGACTGGATCTGTGTTGGCCGGAACGATTTTATTTTATTTTTTTCTGGAGGCAAAGCGTTCCACTCGACTTGGTATACAGCATTCACAATTGTCAGTGTATAATAATAACGGATAACTTGATGGCTTTGTTGGGAATTTGAATTGTTGAATTTGTCATGGCGCTTCACCAAAGTCTGCCATGATCGACTAAATATGCTACACTTATATAAATAATATAAATTATATATATATATATATATATATATATATATATATATAAAATAAATAAATTATATATATAATTAAATAATTGTTACAAAATTATATATATATATATATATATATATACAATTAAAATATATATATTTTAAAAAATATATAAATTATATATAAAAATAATATACAAATTAATTATAAATTCATTAAAAACATATTTAAATTAATAATAAATAAGTGACACTTTATCCATCCATGCATTTTCAAATGGGCTTCTGCTCAGGAGAGTCGCGGGCGTGCCGGAGCTTCTCTCTGCCGTCTTCCGGCAATCGGCGGCGGACACCCTGAACCGATTGCCAGCCAATCGCAGAAATACAACACCAATACCGTTTATTCGACAAAGACGAGACAACTCTTGGAGATTGATTGGCTGGCTTTTCAACCTGTTTTAGTGTCGACCATGTCTTTATATCCTGACGACCCCGCTGCCCTCGCTTATGATTTCCTTGAAAATGAGAGTGACTTCGGAATGGTCACAGACTATCCGAGCGACCGCTATCTGGACCCGCGCGTGTTGTTGTCGTCGTCTGTCAGCAAAGTCGTCTCAAAACACAAGAGTGCAGCAAGCCGCGCAGCCGGAGCCGAGCGGTTATCCGCTGCCTTTGAAATTCAACCAAATTGGGTTCAAAGAGCCTCGGAACCATCACTGGATTCTGTCTTTTGTTGCTGCGCTCTCATTTGTACCCCGGCCGCCTTCTGACACAAGGCGACGTTGATCCCCTGACTTCTCCTGACGCCAGCTCATTTTACCTGACGTGACTGCTTTTCCACAGTCCCTTTGTCGACCGGCCCCCCACTTGGGTGGCAGCCAACGACATGGACAATGTGAGCCATCCGCAGCAGACCAAACACACTCATTTTGACATGTAACGAGGTATTTTTCTGTCGCAATCAAGTGTCTCAGACACGCTCAAGGCGCCTCAAGCTGTTTAAAGGCTCTGTCTCCACCCCCCAAAAAACAGAAAATAATTGTAAAGCCCGTTTGCTTGGTTCGACGTGGCCTTGCATCATACAACGTGATCACGACATGCCTCCTCCGCCCGCACGCACGTTTTTAGATTCATACATGCAAATGCTGTGCTCAGAAAACAGTCACGCTTAAAACAAAACGTGTCGAGACGTGAAAAAAAAAACGGCGCTGCGCTTTGTGGTTATTGTTCTCAAGGGGTTGGATTTTGTATTCGCTTCTGATACGTGGGCCCGTTTCTTTCTGGCTTCGGGAGGTTCAGGTGGACGGACGATTAAATTGGCAGAGTTTTGTATTTCCGTGGAGGTCCTGTTTTTGGCTGGAGCAAAAACATTTCCCGCAAGCCTTTGTTGAAGGGGAAGACCGTCGCGAAAGCAAAGAACAGAAATGTGGCGTTGAAGGAGATCCGTCGTGCGTCTCATCCGTTCGCTCGCTGGAGTTCCCCCTTTCCTTTTTCCACCACTCCATCCATCCTCTCGCGCCTCCTCCTTTTCATTTCCTCTTGGTTTCTTCCTTTCACCGGCCCCCAAAGTCAATTTTCTTCAAATGTCTTCACTCCCGGCCAGGCCTGTATTTTATTTATTTATTTATTTTTTTCCATTCGCAATTACAGTAATATGTCACATCAGGCTTGGTGAGATTTAGGACTTTACCTTACATAACCCCAGGATTTAGCTGCAGGGCTTTAAGGCCTCTCTGAGCCGCTGAGCTGGGGGCAATCGGGCCTCTTAAAAAATATTTTCAAATGGCTGAAAATCCCCCAAAGGGCCTTTGAGCACCAAGCGCTGCGCTGGGCTTTGAAGGCCTCCATACAGCGAACGCGTCATTATTTTCGAATTAGGATCGGAGCCCGATCCGTTTCAAATGGGGCCTTCTCTCGGTTCAGTGGCAGTGTTATTGTCTGTTATTCCAGGTCGGTCGAGAGGCGGATCCTTGACTGACGGCTTGCCGGATGAGGTTTCGGTCTGTCGTCCGCGTAGGCGACTCCGCCGTCTCTATTTTTTTCATTCGTTCTTGCGTCGGAAAGGTAGGCCGAGAACCCGCGGTCTCAACCGAACCGTTGGAGCGGGCGTCGGTCAGCGCACACAAACACTCACGCGGCTCATGAGGGAACACCAGCAACAGTTTTTTTCTCGAACAAAGGGGGGGGGGGAGGCAATTTGGCTTTGACGGGCAAGTTTGCACATGTTTCGATCCTGCGCTCGCATTCATGCGCGTCTTTGTTTCACTTATGCAGACACACACTTTTAGACTGTATTTTATTTTCCCACATTTAAGATGATATGATTTCATCTGAAATTGTAACAAGAATTCGAAAGGGGGGCTGGAATTTGGGTTTGGCCCCAGATCACATCGCCAAAGCAAAGCCTGATTTGATTCCTCCTTGAGGCAAGCCAAATAGACAGCTCGTAAATTCGGAGGCACAAACTACCTGGCCCAAGTCGAGTCTTTCGTCCCAGCCGACAGGCCGAGCGGTATCTTTGAGAGGATTCCCTGGCGCAAGACCAGATGGAGGTAACCGCCGTGTCGGAATGTGACTTGAGGACAGGAATTTGCACGAGGTGAAGACGACGGGCGTCGATGCACTCGCGCGGTGTCAGCCGGAGTTAAGATTGCTTCCCAAAGCCGACTCCTTCAGCGTCTTAGGGCGCATTTTTTAATTTCTCTCCGGGTCTTGTCCTGAGCTTACGGGAGGAAAAGTTTTAAGATGTAAAGCCGCAGGGATTAGGGCCCGCGTGAGGAGACGACACGGGAGGAGCGTTACGGGATGAGCCCCCGACGGGGTCGAGGAGACGGCCGCTGACCGCTTTGCTTGTCAATTTCAGACGGTCAACAAGGGGCTTTGCCCTCGCCCCGGCAATGTCGCTTCTTACTGCGCACGCAACGGCCGGGATGAGGACGAGATGACAGGCCGATTAAACACGAGCGTCACTTCCTCGTGTAAGGAAGGTGAGAGGAGTCAAATGGTGCATTCAAGTGCGCTCAGTTTGGTCGAGAACCGAAATTTATTCGTCATCCGAGGCATAAAAAACTCCAAATTTTTGGTCCATAACCGAATTGGACGAGAACCGAGACGTTCCAAAACCGAGGTTTGACTGTACTTAAATTCCGTCGCGTAGTTGGTGCACAAAAGTGCCTCGCTTGCCTCCGCGTCAGGTCTCGCGCTAAGGTAAGGCAGCAATTTCCTTTTCACCAACTCCCAAACTCTTGCGTCGACTTGATTGTTCAGTTTCATTCATGTTCGGGGGCCGTGCGGGAGATTGGTGGCCCGAAAAGTCGTTCTTGGGTCAAAAAAAGGTCCGGCAGCTCTGGTGCCGTGCGCATGTGGCTTGAACTTTGATTTTGCTTTGCGCCTCTTCGCCACCACCTTGTCACACTTTGCGTCAGCCTCCCTCCTGCGTACATTTGACCGGCCTCCCTGCGTTTGAAGGCCATTTTCAAGCCACTGCAGCTGCGTCGAGTACAGTCAGGGAAAGGGGATAGTTAAAAAGGGGCGTGACGGTTTGAAGCGTGAACTGAAGACCGTGGTTCCCTCCTGCATGCGCTTTTCATTGGTCTAACGAGGGGATTCTCTGGCTCCCCGATTCCTCTTTGTTTTCTCCCTTGACCTCTGCCATCGGATTGCTCCGTGCAGCTGTTCAACAGTAGTTGTCTGTTTGTTTGGCTCTGCCTGTCTCTCCCCCGTCCGCCCCCCTCCCACCACACATCCCGACACTCCCCCCTTCTGCCTTTCGCTCATGTAAACGTTGTCTTTCGTCATGCTTTTTTTTCCACTGTAGGCATCTTCTGCTTTTGATTAGCGTCAAGAAAGTCAGCACATCACAGTCTCTCCCTCCTCTGACTGAGACACCATTTCACCCCACCCCACTCCGCGCCCCCATGTTCTTAAAAAAAAAAAAAAAAAGGTTTCTGAGCTGAGCTGTCACCGAAATACTGAAGCCGCAAACCTTGAAGCGCAAAGTGGCGGGGATCGCTGGAGATAGCAACAACGACGAGGTCTTGATAATAGCGCAACAAAAGTACCGTGAGGAAGACTCATCCCTGCGATTGGCTGATGAAATTCATCGGGATCAAGTCCCAATGAGATCATGAAAGAAGTCACATCCAATATTTTGTGACGGGATAACAATGGTTGGGGTCATGTAATATACCCAAATGCAAAGATGTGCTTCGACCTGCCTGGGTTGATACCAGATGGGGGCGGGGGGATTATTCCATTTGCGTTGGGTCGAGGGGGTTGACGGACAGACAAAAGAGGAAAATTGCGTTCTAAATTCTTTGGGTTCATGCTAAACGCTTTCTTTTATTCCGGGTATTCTATGGCTGGACGTTTTGTTTCTCCCGTTAAGATGACTTTGGAAATGCGCTCATGTGCGGGAATGTGAAGAAACGTGCAGTACATTTCACTGTGACGCTCATGCTTTGGGGGGGGGGATGATAATGAGCATTTTTTGGGGGGTTTGGGGTTTTTTTGTTTTGTTTTTTGGTCGTGCAGTGCCACAATCTCCCACAGAATGTCTTCTGGATCTTGTCACTGATATCCAAAGCGTAAGGAGACCAATCTGTGGGTTAATTGCTTCATTCAAGGATATGCTAATTTCGGGCCATGCCGTTACAGACCAGCACGCATATATGGGACTTCCTGTGTGTGCGTGCGCGCGCATTTAATTGGAGGTTGCACCTGTTGTTCACACCTGAATTCACTAGCACGTCCGAGCAGGGCCCCCCAGGCTACTCGGGGGCCTCAGGAGAAGCCAGCACACACAGTACGCTCAGACGCAAACACACACACACACACACACACCGAAGGCCGAATGGAAAAGAGCACATCATCTCGCGCCGTCGCCGCTCCGGTTTCAGCCGCTCCACCTCTTCCTGCGCCGGCCGCGCTCTCTCTCTCTCTCTCTCTCTATTTTCTGTCCTGGCGTGTCACGTGGTTGCTTTCTCTTGCTCTCTCTGGTTCCCGCTCATTCCCGCTTCCTCTGTTTTTCATAAACTTCTGGCCGAGCGAGCCCCGCCATCCCAGAGGCGCGGTATGAAATGCGAGACGTCTCCGAGCGAGCGCCAAACAGATGCGGGCTCCTCCGCTCTGCCCCTCCACTTGAGCGTCGTCTTTTTTTTTTTTTTTTTTAACCATCGGGGCCACAGGCAATGGCGTTGCAGATTTTCGAAAAATGATACGTCCAAGTCGTAATCTTGTCGTGTGTCGCGCTACTACTGTATGCGACGTGGCCCCCCGCCATCGGGCACAAAGAGAGAATACAAATGCCACTTTGCCGCCTTTGAGCAAGTGACTGAACCAACCGAATGTTCGCTTTTTTGGCATTTGCTACGATGAAAGCGTCGACGCCTGTATGAAGGCATCTGCGTCTGGCTCGGGCTTTGTCCTTTCTTATTCGCCTCCAAAATTTGCACGGCAGCTTCTTCTGGCCGCAGTAGGAAAAAGCAACATTGAAAACAATCAAGGTCTGTGGAGGTCAAGGCACGTTAGCGCATGGCAAAATTCACGTCCCTCATGGCTCCTAATGAGACTGTCACGATGGCCGACTTCAGATTTTTTTTTTCTTTCCTTTTTTTTTTTAACTCTTGCCTTAACTCATGAATACATTTTCAAAGCGTCCAAACCTCACCGCTTTCGTGTGAGAGGATTGCGATGACGACGCCCGTTGTAAAAAAAAAAATGGACAAAAGAAAGAAAGCGGAGTTGGCCCGAGTGCGCTCGCGTGCAGCTTCCCGTGAGGGGCCGCCGCTTTTTATGCCGCTCGCAAAATAATCACCCGTTGTTGCTCGAGCTGCATCATCAGGTTTAAATTTCCAATGAGAGGGGAGCCACTTTGGAGTGTGGCTCTCTCTCTGTTTTCAGACAGACGGATGAAAAACAGCAAAGGTACATCTGAGGCGCGTCCCAGATGTGACTCATAACTCTGGCTCTCTGCGAGGCCTTTTCGCACACACACACACACACACACACACACACACACACACACACACACACACACACGAGTACCGTATTGGCCCGAATATAAGACGGTGTTTTTTGCATTGAAATAAGACTGAAAAAGTGGGGGTGGTCTTATATTCGGGGTCTAGACATTATACCCATTCACGACGCTAGATGGCGCCAGATATCATTGAAGCGAATGCTGAACTCGACTCCCCGGGCCAAAGTGAACCCCTGTCATGAAGAATAAAAAATAAAAATAGCGGTAAGAAAATAATAGAAGAGATAACAGAAAATGGAGAAACGTAGCGACAATCTGGAGAAAAGTGGGTCAAAGATCGGCCAGGTTAACCGGCAGCTGAGAAGTTGTGGTGTAAACTTCAAGATGGTTTTTCTCTCAAATATATTGTTATAATCATTTGTTTCAGATGTACTGTAATTATTTTCTGGATACAAATTAATTTGGTGTTCAAAAAGTCTTTTTTCAAACTTGAGTCTTGGAAAAAGAGGGGGTCGTCTTAGAATCGATGCCGTCTTATATTCGGGCCAATATGGTAAGTCTTGGGACACCGTACGGGGCAGTTTGACGACCTATTTCTGATTTTTGCGTGCGTACGCTTCCCGCTAAGCCCCCCATTTGGCTTTTCACTTTTTGATCTGACGTTAACGTGCGCGTCTCGGTGCCCGTCGTCAGATAACGCGTCCGTTTGGGAGGCTTTATAATCAATATGTTTATCCGCATTAGGTGCTGTAACCCCTTTAAGTGGATTGGCAGCGTTTCAACGTTTGCTCGGATTCCCACCAGCGGGCGGAGGGAAGCTTTTATCTCGGTTAATAAGTTAATAGATGGATTGATAGATGTAAGAATAAATCTCCAATCAGCTTGCCCTGGGGGGGGGGGGGAGCGAAGCCTTAAGCTAAGCCAAAGTGGGCCAATCCTCACCGGCGCACCGTGGATGACGATCCACTCTGCTTACGTCAGTTCGGGAACTCTTTGCCCAGCCCCGGACTGCGGGCGCATCCAGGAGGCGACGAGCATGAACAGCTTGGAAGGGAAGGGAAGGGAAGCCTGGGTTGGGTTGGGGGGGGCAGCTGTTTGCTTACCTTATCAGCGCACAACCACACAAACAGCGGCCTGTGACGGGAGCCGCCGACACTTGGAAGCGGGTTCATGTGGGGACACAGACTGACAAATGCGGTCGGTCGGTCGGTCGGGTGGCGACTTCCAGAACAGCTGCTGGTCAAAGAGTTGACGTTCTATCTGTGCCCTCTTTTGGGCTGCTTGCTTTTTCTTTCTTCCCCCCCCCTTCAGGCCTCATCTTCTCTCGCGTGCTTCTTTCCTGTCTCCACGTCTCTCCCTTGTCATTCTTACCCACTCTGTTGGTTATTGCCGAGAAAATATAACATCAGTTCATGCTGTAGGTATGCCGATTTGGCAGTTCCCTTTCCCAGAATGACTGCTTTTGGACCGCTTTTCTTTTCTTTTTCTTTTTTTTTTAAGCCCCCCCCCACCCCATCTCTGCAGGATGTATCCTGATTACATGCCGTGTTTGGTCGTTCGTGTTCCGCTATAGTCGTGTGGATCAGGGTCTGCCTGACAAGATGCTTCAACATTTGTTGCGTCAATCTCAAGTAGATTAGTTTGTAGCGATGTTCAATCCAGTTTTTTTTTTGTTTTTTTTTTTTTTTTCATACCAATATCAGTCTATTTACTTTTGAGTACTTACGTATCCCGAGTTCCTTACCACAGGTACTTTTGATTCAGAACATTTCAATTAACACAATGACAGCTACGTGTGAACAAAGACATTTCTGTCATTCTGACATGATGATTCACCGATGGCTCAGACTATTTTCATGTAGCACCAGCTAGTGGCAAAGAAGACGTCCTCAATGTCAATTTTTTGTTTATAATTTATTATATTTATTTTAATTTTTTTTTTAAATATTTTTTTTGCCTTACAGTGAAGATAAGCATTGGTGGCCGCTATCGTAAGCCTTCTCGATAAACTGTATTTCGGCCAGTATCCGCCCAATACCGCTACCTGGTGACGATACGCACACCCAATCCTATTCTTTATTTGCATATTTTCCTCCTTATTTTAAGGATGTGAGCCACGCGCATGTTTATAAATCATAGTCAATGTAAAAAATGAGGCTGATCAAGCAATTCTACTCCTGCACCACCGGGGCCGTTCTTGATACAATGAGAAACGACGCATATTTGGAAAAGGGGTGTACTCGATGAGCATATCGGATATTTCGCCTGGATCTTAATCGTGAAGGGAGGATGTGCAGCCGTTCATCGCTCCCCCCAATTCATTAGTCCAAATGAGCATTTATGCAGCGCCCACATTATTTTTACAGGCCTACTTTATGTGTTTCTGCGGAGTTTTACAGCCCTCGTTAAAGATGTCCTCCAAGCTCCAGATAGAGTCGGGAGTGTTTATTTGCTTAGTTCACAAACCCAAAATAAATTGTTAGTGTTTTCTGGCTCAGGTTGGATTCCACTGGAGCCCGGTGGGTGTTTAAAAAAAAAAAAAAAAAAAAAAGGTCCGATTCCAAAGCAAATTCTCCGTCTGTTGCTATTTTGCTGAAATGTGCGCGCTGCCTCTTTTGCGCCCATTTCTCATTTGCAAATATGCAGATCTTCTCTGCTATCCGTCTTCCAAGACTGTTCCGAACCTGAAATTTTGTTCGGGGCCACATTTTGTGTGCCTGCATTTCTTTCATGTCGTAGTTCTCGTGTTGCGCGTTTGGTTTTCTCTGCCCCCCCCCCCAATGTGATGCCGCTGATCGAATGGCTGCATACTAGCGGTGCCCACTCCGCATCGACCCCCCACCCCCACCCTCCACCCCCTGCCCTCCTCCACTGCTCTGCCAACAAGTCTCTTTCTTTCTCGTTCCTTCTTTTATCCTCTCTCCTTCTCTCTTCGCCTCTCTTGGCGGGGCAAAACGTTCCCACAGCTCTCACAATAACCCCCACGCCCCCCCCCCCCCCACCACCCTCTTTTCTTCCTCTTGCTTTCATTCCCCTTTCTGTCTTTTTCTTGTCTCTCCTTCTCTATACTGTCTGTCTGTACTCCCTCTTTTTCTGCCGCCATTTTTTTTTCCCTCGCTGGTCCCCCCCCCCCCATCCCCCTCCCTCATTCTCAGCCTCTCTCCCCACATTCCCTGGCAAAGCTTGGCATCACATGATCTTCTTTTCCACTTGTGCCCAGACCATGCCTCGCACAAACAGTCCAGTATCTTTCACCTCTGCTTCCGTTATACCGCGAGAGTTCAGAGGAATAATCAGAAACATAACAACCGTTCAATAATCATTTACAAGCCCGTTTGAATAAATCCTGTTGTTAAGTTAAGCTGCGTGGAAATCTAAATCGACTATGTCAGATTTGACAAACACTTGAAAGTTGACTCGGGCATATTTGAGTTTAGGAGATTTTTGGCACCACGAATATTTGGGCGGACGAAAGTGAAATATGCCCCCCCCCCCCAAAAAAAAAAAAACCCCACTCCCCCACCCTCCTGAAATCTGTCCCACAACTTAGTCGGTGCAGGTTGATTTATTTCGCATGTCTTTGCCATGTGTCCCGTTGCTAACCAAGGCCATCTGCTGGCCTGTCTAGCAGAATTACACCCTCACCTCATCTAATATTGTAAAGTTGCTTCAAATCAGCTAAAAATCAGGAAAAAAGGTGCAATTCTTGTCTGGGAAAAAATGGCACGTTTCTTGAAAAACAAAGCATCGTGTGCCATGTATGTGCCTGTAGAAGCCAAGCTTGATTATATCCATCAATGTTAGACAGAAAGCCATGAGAACAAGCAGACGGTTCCCCCCCCTTCCTAGTCTCCCCTTGTCCAGCTTCCCCTGTACATCACAGCTCATCAGCATAGGCACAGATAAAAGAAACAGGGTGTGTGTGTTGGGGTTGGGGGGGGGGAGATCACGGGCAGCCAGCCAGCCACCCCCCCCCCACCCCCCCTCCACTCACACACACTCAAGCCTCCATCTTTCCATCCCTTTCCCTCGTCTCTCTCTCTCTTCCATGGTTGATTCCCTTTAGGCCCTTCTCGCCCCTCTGCCTCCCCCACTCCGTGGCATTGGCACTGGGAAGGGCGCAGGCGGCACACAGACGGCCACGCAGATGGGCAACGGGGCAATGCAAAGGGCTGCCTCCCCACACCTGCTTCTTGCTGGCACGGGGCTCGGGCCATGCCGTGCACGTGCGCATACTCATACATGTGCGGGAAGAAAGGAAAACATACAGTGGAGGGGTTAGCGCGCGCACAGGCTAGCGAGGAGCATGCATACACGAAGCACATGCGTGTGTGTTTTAAAGAAGAAAAAAAAAAAAAGGGAGGGGGGGAAAAAAAATAAAAAATCAGCGTCTCCCTCCCACACGCCAGCGCTCAGCCCCTCGGTCACAGATGTTTACATGCTTATCTCCAACTGCGCCTCAACATGTGCTCGCCAGACATTTTTTTTTTTTTGCTTTCTTCAACGTATACGCTCTCATATGAGCGCGAGAAGACACAATATCACATGCATGTAAATGCAGCGCCGTATTTTTAGCCTCACACCCCCACAGCAGTCACACTTGAGCAAAGCGCCGAAGCACGTTCGACAATTAATCGCCTCGTGTTGCCTTGTCACATGGAATGACATAGCGGCCGTTCAATGGACGTCGTAAAGAATCTACCGCCGTTGATTCGACAGCGACAACAACGCGATGACGTCGGCCCGGCCTCGCTATTTTAAGAGCTCGTAATTGCCACTTTGTTTCCCCTTTAACATGAGGGCAACTTTTCGGATGCGAAGCCGCTGGTTTAATAGTTAGGGAGCGGCGGCCAAAATAGCTTTCAAGGAAAGCACCCCAAATATTACAAGGGGGGAAATCCGCAATCAAAGTCGAAAATCCGCGCTGTTATTCCCCAAATTTTCCGAAGGCTTTGTCTTCGTTTGTCTGCGCCCGCTTCTACCATTAATACCAAATCGGCCATCCGTCCACAATGTCGTCTTTTTATAGCGTCGTATTAGTCGTTTGCCAGTGGCTCGGCTTCAGCGTCCTTACTTCCTCCAGATGTGACCCCAAAAAAAAAAAATAGACCGCAAAATCTTTTTGCTCCTGCCAAAATGAACAAGGAACACTTTAAGATGCGCCGTCGCCTCCACCAGGGGTTACCGCGCCGTTCCGTCGCTATTTTATCGCGGTGATAAAAATTTTTTTAAAGCGGGATTAGCGCATCAGCACTGGTGTCTATCCTCAAATTCCGACGTTAAAGTATTTTGGGAGAGAACGCAGCATCTTTCCACACAGCCATTTGTTTAAAAAACAAAGTGGAAAAGTACAAAATGCGGAACGTGAAGAAGATTGTGACTCATAAGGATGCTAGCGAAAAAAGTGTCCTCCAAAACATTGCTCAACTAGAAACGAGGAATCCTCGTGTAGCAGCACCCGCGGGAGGGAAGAGACGAGGTAGTGCGTGCGGATGTGGAGCGGGTGAAGGAGGAGGTGGAAAAGGAAAAGGGGGGGGGGGGAAGATGTTGAAATGAAGTCCAATAAAAGAGCCGAGTGAACATCTGTGTGGGATAGCCGTGGGGATTAGGAGGGTTTGGAACATTTTAAGCGCATTAAAGATTTTAAAAAAGGGTCAGAATGTTTAGCAACATACTGATAAACCTCTTAAGCGAAACCCAATTGGGGAGGTTGCTTGGGTTTCTTTATCCAGAGGCTCGTAGATTGGGGGGGGAGGGGGAGGTGGTGGTGGGGGGGGGGGGTTCAAGAGGCTGAGAAAATTGAAAGTGGGGGGGGACACATAGGCTCCGCATTCTTCATTCGGCACACTTGCAGAATCGAGTGAGACCCAACGCAGTTGCCGTTTGCATGTTTGAGAACCGAGGACTTCTTGTCAACCGTTTCTAAATGGCACCCGATGCGCAAAGTAGGGGTCAGAAGGTCTGGCTTGAAGGAGTTCACACCTACAGCGTCAGGTCCTCTTTTTAGAAGATACGTGCGTCCAAAGTGCGGCCCGAAGTAATATTGATGTCGCGGAAAGCTGCCGCCTCAATCATTTTACGGTCCGGCCTGTTGCGCAACACCTTTCTTGTCTCAAGGTCGACGCTAAGAAGCGACCAACGCTTGTTGTGTGGCTCTTCGCTAAACCCGCAAACACTTTCGACACAAACAAGTCCAATTCAATGCCATGACGCGTTCAAGTGCCAAAAGCGGCAACGCAATTTTGGGCACTTTTTGCAATCATGGACGAACGAGCGCAAAGAGGGAAGATTCTTTTTTTTGTCTTTTCCTTGATTGCACTCGCTTGTGTCGCCTGTTCAGAAATAAATCAACCGTCACCGTCAAGGCGCCATTAGTTCACGGGCGCTTGTGATGTGCAAGCACTCGAGAAAAACCTTTCGTGGGGGAAGAAATAAATCAATCAAAATAGTCAAAGCCGTTTGTGTCGTCGGCACTCGAGTGCCGTATGAATGCCAACGCGCTAAATGCCTCCATTAGCGCCAACAATGGCTGCCCGTGAGTGATGGCTGTTTGTGTTTTTACAAGTTCAAGTGGCTCTCAAGTGTCATTGCGTGACGATTTTTTTTTTTTTTAAAAAAATGTTTTTGTGGCGGCTTGGGGGGGGGGGGGGGGGGGGTTGTATCCATTTACCCAGGTGTGTGTTGTAGCCTTTGCAACAGTGAAAATTGTCTCGCCATGTGTTGCTGTTCACCTTTGTTTACAAGTGTGAGGAGGAGTCTATCAGCGGCACTACACCGTATTGACCGGGGCAGCGTAATGTGTGTGGTAAGCGTGATAACGCCGCCGCGGATTTGGTGGCCCTGCGTGGGGTTTGTGTATTATCTTCCGAGGGGCATTACCAGGGGGGGGCCTCGGGGCGACTGTGTGCACTAGATAAGGGTGATTCATCTGTGGTTCAAGTGTGTGTGTGTGTGTGTGTGTAATCGCGTTTTTTTTTTTTTTTTTTTGCAAGGAAATGAATCTATGTTGTGTATGAACGTGTGCTAATAAATGCTCTTGGGGTTACATGCACCTCCGTGCTGTGTGTGCCCGCGCACGTGTTTGTATAATAGGTGATTGTTGCCGACCGGGCCGGTGCGTTTGAGATGCTTTTTGGCAGTGGTTTTTCCCCCTTGCCGGTGGTCGACAGAGCATGCGGCAAGGGGGGGGGGGGGCAAGGTGCTCATCACAAAACATTGTTCATCTGGACAGAGAGGAGTGTCTGGGCACACTCCGCCTCCCACTTGGAGCCCTCGATGGCTCTCCTCGTACCTCTTTCAAGTTGTGCAGATCGTAAAACCCGCTTTGAATAGCGCTACCTTAGCAACACAGGACTGGTGGGTGGGGGGGGGGGCGGGGGGGCTATTTGAAACTCCTTCGGCAGACATTATGTCTCGTGAAAGTTTTACATCACTGATATATGTTGGCTGCACTTTTTTTTTTTTTTAATGATGTTAAACTTTGCCTTTGCAAAATTGCCGAAGTCTTTCACAGAATTTCAGCTGCATTTAGGTCTGGGCTTTGGCTACGCTTTTCCCGGTGAAGCTATTCTTTGGTGGTTGAGAGGGACGAAATGTCATCCATGCTGTATGTCGTGCATGGAGCACAAGAAAGCGGACTCGACTCGACTCGAATCGAATTGATGTTGGCGGTCCAATCTTGCCGTCTTCCTGGTGCAAGGATTCTCGTAAACCCGCGAGCTCATCAGTTCATCTACAGCTATTTTGTTCATCTACAGTGCTGAAAGGCGCTTTTAAATAAAATGAATTATTATTATTATTTTTTTTTTTTTTTTTCCTGTGAGGGCCAAATAACTTTTGCCTTCTCTGACGGCGGCCGGGGGTCAGTTTATAAGAAAAAGTGTGACGACCGCAGAGGTTTTCTCAACGTCAACATTGATTTGCTTTCCAAAAAGTCACACGTAACCAAATACGAACCCTTTCTTGAGATCTGGACAGGAAAAAACTGCAGAACATCGACATGAATTTTTTTTTTTTAAATATATATATTAGACAATCCTTAAGAATGTTGTGAATTTAATGCTTGACGTTGACCAGATTTTTGCCCAAGCATCTCCCGTCACTCTCCTTCATAATGCTGGACGAGTATGCTGGACAGAGCGAGTTTCATTCAACTTTTGCTTTGATGGCAACTCTGGACTCGCAGGACTTGCAGTCAAGCGTCCCGCTGCAGTCCATTAACAATACATATATGCCATCATTTTTATCTTTTAAGACCACTGGGCCTGTGTGAAACAAAAACAGCGTGCGCATGTGTGCGTGGGGGCGGGTGTGTATGTGTGTGTGTGTGTGTGTGTGTGTGTGTGTGTGTGTGTGTGTGTGTGTGTGTGTTGGTTCGGGGCTGCCGTCAGCTAGCAGGAATGCATGGGTACCGCCAAACCTAAGATGGCTGCCAAGAGCTAAGATGGCTGCCAGGATGCTGCGGAGCGACAGCACGATAGATAAAGAAACACGGAGGACGGCGGCGGGGCGATAGGAAATGAGGAAAATGTTGTTGCCGTTGGACCGCGGGAGGGCATCGTGGTCAAAATGTCCCAAAATCTCCCCGGGCTTCTCCTCCCTGACCCGGAGCGACGAGGGGATCCTTTTGTCTCTTTGTTGTCGCGTGTTGATGGGCAGCCACCGTGAACGCCGCCGCCGCCGCCAATGCGGCGGGCTGGCAAGCAAAGCCGCAGCGCCGCCCGAGATCAAGGCGCTGATTTGGGCTTTGAGGACTTTGGGATTCGGGGGGGGGGGCGGACTCCCGGCCGCAAGGGGGCCGTCCGTATTCTGCCCCGCGCCAAATTTTTCCCCTCTCGGCCCCCGGAAGGCCTCGACGCCACGGCTCTTGTGTACCGGCGGGCCCGAACGGCGCGGCCCGTAAAGCTCCACGAGGGCTGCTTTAAGTAGGCCAAACAAACTGAGCCGAAGCAGACGGCGCTCCGCCTGCCCGCCCCGATCCGAGTTCACATAAACACACAGCGATACACTCCAGACAAATTCCCACCAGCCCCCCAAAAAAAATGTACATTTGGACTCTCACACTTGGACTTACACACGAGCATCGGGGAAGCTTGTGTTTCTTGAGAGTACAACAAACTTCGGATGACCCGACGACTAAATACAATCCAAACATTCCGCCGAAATGCGCATGTCACAATTCTTCCGCGACTGACGAATCACCTCTGGGGAGGCTTCGTCCTTGGTGCTTCACCTCTTAGTTGCTTTGGGACCGAAATATAATAAGACTGTGGGTCGGAAGCAAAAAAAATAAAAAATAAAAAAGGAACAGACTATAATGAGGATCATATTTTATATATTTCATGGTAAAATGTATTTTTTAATTGGACTTATTGGAAATGCGGGGATGAGATTTGCCTTTTGCAAAGAGTCAATTTCAATTGTAAATCCGGGTAAAATGCACTCCGGTCATTCCGACATCGCTTGATTCACAGTGGTCAGGTGTAAATATTGTACGCATACTTTTGTAGTCAACAAATGCGATGGCCTTTCGAATTTGGTGATGATGATGTGTCTCCTTGACCTGTGTCACTTTGTCCTTTCTTTGACTTCGAATCAGTGACATGCAAGAGAGGGGTTGGGGTTGGGGAGGCACTGACTGAAATGAAATCCTCCATTTTCAGGGCGAGAAATTACAGCCTGTAGCATCGCGCGGCGATTTTGACTATAAAATGGTCAAAATAGATGAAGAACGACACCAAAATCATAATCGAGCGGACAAATATTAATACTTAACCCCCATGCAGTAATTATCCCAAAATTGGACATTTTGGACACTTTGGACGATTTTGGACTGTTGGACAAATGGACACCACAGACAAAACAGTGACAAATAACTCCACGAAGCTGAAATGTTGCATAGGATGTATATCTATGTCTTGGCCAATTCCCATTGAACATATATATATATATATATATATATATATGTATATATATATGTATTTATACACATATACACACATATATGTGCCTTTTTTTCTGACACGAAATTGCTTGAGGCTCGGATTGGTTTCACCCGTGACTCATCTTCACTCTTTGTTCTGATTTTGTCCCGTTTCAGAACAATCGGGGCAATCAGACAACTCAAACCAGCAAGGAGAGACGGACGTCAAGCCCCCGCCAAATGGTAACGATGCATTTCCACTGATCTCACAGTTTGGGTGATGAGTTGCACATGCCGGCGTAAACGCTTTCAAATGGCTGTCAGCACGGGCCCGTATAGATCCGAGCGTGCGCACGCACGGTGCATGTTCTACACTTCACTGGACATGGAGGCCTCTCGGAGAGCAAGTGCGTCCCAACAGAGTAGGGGAGGTTTATTATGGTAAGGAGAGCCGCTGGTACTGTAGTGTGGGGGGGCTCGTGTGGGGATTGCGGCGGGCCACTCATAAATCACGCTGACGTTCGTCCAAGATGGGAACCACATGGCCGCCAAAGAGCTGAGCGCTGACCTCATACGCTGTCGCCGCCGCGGTTAACCCCGGCAGTGCTTGACTGAGTGGAGAGCGAGGGACGAAAGGGGGGGGGGGGGCCGGAGGGAAACGAGGAAAGGGGGGCTTGTCGTGAGGAGATAAACAACGGCAGGGAAAGCGAAGTGGCCGGCTGACGGACGGAAGGAAGAAATGAAAGCGGCCGCATGACGTAGGGGCTCGCAGTGAAACTCCTCTACAACGAAATCTACATGGGTGAAAATACCCCCTAGTGTGAAAAAAAATCTTCATGCATTAACACCATGCCCACTTTCCTGTTTCAAATTTGCTACAGTGAAAAACCCCCTGTTGTGAAAAATGTCTTGCCGCAAACATGATTTCGTTGTAGAGGAGTTTCACTGTATGAAGAAGTGCCGTTCGAGACCGCCTTAGAACCGCAACTCGAATTGCACCCGGTTGAGTGCGAGCATCCGCTGAGGTGGAAGCGTTAACAGAACACCGTCAGACTTTTGTTGGTGTAATTTTCACAACTTTGTACTTCCCGCGGTGCTAACATGAGTGAATTGTGTACTTTTACCAACTTTGCGGCACGCTAAAAACATACAATCAGACAGTGTTTATTTCAAGATGTTTTTTTTTTTTAAATGCTGACAAATCTTGATTGTGTCGAGCCTCTGTATTTATTGACTTGGCCTTTTTTTTTTTCTTCTGACCTCATCCTGGTCACTTCAGTATTCGCTGCTGTGTTTTTTTTTTAGTCCTCACCGCAATGTCTTCAAAGTAAAGCGTACCTCATGTCCGTCAGGGGAGCAGGCAAAGGTCGGAAGGAAAAGCACCGTTGCTCTTGACTGCTAGCGAGGGTCTCGCACTGCACACTTGCGACTGCGGCCTATGAACTCATTCACTCCCAAAGACGGTTTTAAACGTCTTTTCAGACGTGGTCCAGAATTGGCTGGTACTGAATGGGTTAAACTGTTGGAGATCATCTCTCGCACGCAATCTGGCCATCATCATTTCTAACGCTATCGTAGTCCACGATAAGAATGAATTTCAAACATTTATTATGGGTGGGTTTTGATAGGAGGGGGAAAAAAAGGACAGATGTTTCCATCTTTTGTGAATTCAATTTGCAGATGCACTTTTGCCGTTTAGCAGGAACGCCAACAGAGGAGTAGCGCGCGTACCAAATTCACAACTGAACTGAAAATGAGGCCGCGGCCGTTATTACGCCGACTACCGAAATGTCTTTTCCGCGTATGTCCATCTCTCGGTCTTCGACGTGCCACGCGGGCCCCTCTCACTCACTCCCCTCTGCTTTCTGCACAGGTCACTTGAGTTTCCAGGACTGCTTTGTGACTTCAGGGGTGTGGAACGTAGCCGAGCTGGTCCGCGTGTCACAGAGTGAGTCACGACTATAATTCAGCCTGTCAGTCCCTGCAGAAAGACACGCAGTTCCTATCATTGGTCGCACACTGCACTGTATCCACCGAAACACCCTCGCGGGCGAGCGAAACAAAAGCAGCCGCTCTCTTTACGACCACTGGTAAAAAAAAAAATTTGGAGGAGGGGGAGTAATGCACATTTATGACATAAATTACCATTTTTGGGTCGAGCTCACTAACTGGTTTCAGATGTTCATCCAAAACCCGATATAACCGGTTCCATTCCTTTTGCTCCGCTAGCCGCCCCGCGCTCTTGAACTGGGTGCCGCGCTGAAAAGCCATCCAATCATAACACCGTGCGTTCCTAAGAGGAGCTCGCTCCAATGGCAAACAACCGCTTTGAGTCACAGTGATGTGCGGTGAGGAAAAAGGACCAAAGTTGTCAGATGCAAGCGCGGGGGAAACCCCCCCCCCCCAAAAAAAACCATGCTTTTATCCCACCTTTAAGCGGCTTGCTGCTCTGACGAGAAAAACAACACATAGAGATTTGGTCTTGGCCCCCGCGACCATGCCGAGGTGGCCTCCGGCGAGATAGCGACACTCCCCGCTCGCCCTTGACGCCGCACATCAATCGATGAATGCGGAGACGCTCTTTGAGTGCCTCCAAGGTGGAAAAGTCCTCAACCAGTAAAAGTCCGTTTCGCCCCCAGAAGATCGCTTGAAAGCCGCACTCGGCTCCACGCTGACAAAAAAAAAACGTTTTATGATCTGGCTTCTTACCCAGAGCGACACTGTTCCTTTTGGTCATCTTCAAAATATTGTCCACTATCACAAATGGGAAAAAAATATACTGACGTCCGTATCGAGCGTTTCTCGTGAGCTGCTTTGACGTTTGATGTGTGCGCCGGCATTCTGCAGCCCCGGTCGCGACGGCGACCGGCCCGAGCTTCTCTCTGGCCGACTTGGACAGTCCCTGGATACTACAACATCAACCAGGTCACCCTGGGACGGCGCTCCATCACCTCCACTCCTTCCACCAGGTAATCTCACACACACACATATTAGTTGTCTCTTATTACATTAAACAGTTCAAGTCAACGGTATTTGGAAAGCGCTTTCAAACAATCGCCGCTGTATACAAAGTGCTGTGCATGGAGCAAAAAGAATGCTATAGTGTCTGGTCCGCAGACCTGAGGCAGTGGGCAGGTTTAAGATCAGGAGCCGGGGGGGGGCCCAAGTCTGCAGGATGGGATGTGCGAGGGCCACTGGGACCAAGACGCCATCACTTCGCTCATTGAAATTCAAGACATTTTGGGCCATCCGGGTCTTGATTTCCTCCAGATAGGATTAAAGTGGCCTCCAGAGAAACCCTCAAACCCCCGAGGAAAACAAAACAAAAAAACAAAACAAAATACAGTCAAACCTCGGTTTTCGAACGTCTCGGTTCTCGTCCAATTTGGTTTTCGGCCAAAAATTTCGAGTTTTTTTATGCCTCGGATGACGAACAAATTTCGGTTCTGGAACAAACTGAGCGCACTTGAATGCACCATTTGACTCCTCTCGCCTTCCTTACACGAGGAAGTGACGCTTCCTCGTGTTCTTTCCATTGTGAGCAGACGTGTTCCGTAAATATTTTTATTTTAAAAAGAGCGTGGTTTCGCTTTTCGAACAATTTCGGTTTTCGAACAGCCTTCTGGAACGGATTCTGGACGAAAACCGAGATTTGACTGTATCATCAATTCGATATTATTGTGCCAATATCTGTCCCTGTTATTTCTGTCAAAAGAGTTATCGAGTACTTTGATCTCAAATCTCATTGGACCGAACGTTACGAGCACGGAATACAAACACCTTCAAGCGT
This sequence comes from Hippocampus abdominalis, assembly GCA_018466805.1. NCBI lineage: Eukaryota > Metazoa > Chordata > Actinopteri > Syngnathiformes > Syngnathidae > Hippocampus > Hippocampus abdominalis. The sequence continues at coordinate 1,128,116 of CM031709.1, read as the reverse complement.
ACGGATCTAATCCTCAGCATTTCCGCATTCTGTGACATCTGAATTCTGCTGTTCTCTTGTTTCCGCTTTTTCACTTGTGCTTTCTCCTCCCCCGTTGTTCCTCCTTCATCATGACTCCTTCTCACTTCCTTTCATTTGACCGACCGATTCCATCCGTCATTCTGTCTGCCGTTGGGCTGTCTTGTTTTTTTTTTTTTTTTTTCCCCTCGTTTCTCTCCTGCTCATCTTACGCTGCAGGACCGAAATGGAGCTTTATGCAAGTCTCCCACGGAGGTACACTCACCACAGCATATCTCCCTTGATACTAATGGAACACAGATCCTTTCTTCACACTCGTACAAAAGCCAAGCAAGCTGTCACACACACACACACACACACACACACAATTTGAAGCGCTCGTGCGCTTTCTGCCCCCCCTTGTATTTTATTGTTGGCAGATGTGTGAGCCGATAAGAATGTGCGGTCGCATGCGGAATGCATCCCCGGCATCACATAAGCTGGTGTGTTTGGTTTCATCGTGGTCGGGGCGAAAGGCGATACGGCATGTTCCGTCAAAATCGGGGACTCGCGTTACTTGGCATGAAGTTGAACTCGAGCGCGGGTCATCGATACCGTACTTAACCCCCGGGGCGGGCGAGTATGCCTCGAGCGCCGCCAAGACTCAAAAGCGACCTCATCCGTCCGTCTTTTCCTTCCTCAGCTCCAACAAGCGCAAGTCCATTGACGACAGTGAGATGGAGAGCCCGGTGGACGACGTCTTCTACTCGGGCCGTTCGCCGGCGGCCGGCAGCAGCTCGCAGTCCAGCGGTTGGCCCAACGACGTCGACGCAGGTAATCCGTCCTCGTCCCCTCGACCGGACGTCGCTTTCGTCGCGCTTTTGAGACCGGGCCCACTTCAAGTCAGATCACGGGGGCACAATGCCCGAATGATTTCATCAGAGTAATGAAAAGACCATCGATCGGCAACTCATTGGATTGACACGGTGGGGTTTCTTCTTGTCTTCTTGTGTGGAACTCGGGCTAATTGCTACCTTGGCGTTGCAGAAAGTTGGGAGGAGAGACAGTTTTTTTTTTTCAAAGTTCAGAGAAGTACAGTGATCCCTCGCTATTTCGCGGCTTCGGTGCATCGCGGCTTCGGTGCATCGCGGATTTTTTCCAACATATTCATTCCAAAAATATTTTTTATTTTTTTTAAGTCCGTAAAAAGTCCGCAAACGGCCCAGGAGAAGCTCGCAGTTGTTTTGCAGCTTCTCACGGACCGTTTGCGGACATTTTGCGGACTTAAAAAATAAATAAATAAATAAATGATTTTTTTTTTACCTGTATATGTTAATTGGTCGCTACTTCGCGGGTTTCGTTTAAAATGCTGTTTTTGTCTCGTCTTGTTTTGTTTTGTCACTCCTGCTCACACGCCGCCGCCGTCCGATATCAGCGCGGCGGCAAAGACGCTGCACCCTTATGGCGTAAATCCCCTTAATGTCCATGATTTAACCACCACCTCTCTCCCCCCCCCCCCTCCCCCCCTCTCACTCTTTCCATCTGTTTCCTTTTCCGTCCACTTCTCTCCTCCCCGTCTTCCACTGTTAACTCTTCCCTTTCTCCCCTGTTTGGCCTTTCAGTGCAGCACCATTTGGCCAGTGTGCAGGAGAGGAAGATTAAGCATGAGAGCGATGGAGTGCAGTTTCCTTACCATGGTTAGAGCAACATTCAACATTCTTACTGTGTACATGTTCCTCTTCATATGTGTGCTCTCTCTCTCTCTCTCTCTCTCTCTCTCCTCGGGCTGGCGCCGGCCGCCGTCACCTTGCATCCTTCTCTCTTTTCTTTGATGACGTTTCTCTGCGAGCGCTTCTCTCTCCGCCGCCCGCGTGTCTTGTTTTCTGGCTCCGCTGCCGCCGCCGCCGCCGCCGGATGGGTGGGGTCAATTTTTCTGCTGTTGTCCTCCGTGGATTTAGTAAAAGCCTCTTGGTTGCCCGCTATTTTAGCGGTCAGCGCCCGTCTTTCGGTCTGAGTGGCATCTGGGGGGGGGGGGGGGGGATAAAAACACTAACAAACAAACACCAATGCACTAAAACCCCCATCACATTTACTGACTATTAAAAAGCAAAGCTGACTGTATTCAATTTAGGATCGGTAGTTGCTCACTAGTAGCTCGGTTGGCTTTAACCCATTTAATCCCACCGGTCACATTTGTGAAGGACAACAATGATTTAATTGACAGGGCTCTAAAAATTTTTTTATTACTGATTACTTAAAAGGGCTACCAATGACACCTGATTTTGACTTTTAAATGTCTGGGAAAAATTTGGGATTAACCCTCATGCAGTATTTTTAAGCGGCTGCATGAAGGGTATTACATCCTCGAGGATTGTCCCAAAAATGTCCCTCTTCCAATGTGCAACAACTTTATTCACTTTTCTTTTTTTTTTCACTTTCAACCCCTCAAAATGTTCAGTGGGAATTGGCCAAGACATAGAAATACATCCTATGCAAAATTTCAACATCGTGGAGTTATTTGTCACTGTTTTGTCTGTGGTGTCCATTTGTCCAACAGTCCAAAATCGTCCAAAGTGTCCGAAATGTCCAATTTTGGGATAATTACTGCATGGGGGTTAAATGGGTTAATTAACTTAACCTGTAAATTAAAAATAAATAAATAAATAAAAAAGCATCATCCATTGTATGATCATATGGCTGTATCCTGCGCATGTAGCTGCCGTTAGCTCAAACAAACATCGGTGGCCAAAGATTGAAGCACGCCACCGAACATCTTGAGTGATGTGCAAAAAAAAAAAAGAAGAGGTCGCTTCCAAGTTGTCAACGAGATGAGGCTCAGTGCTTTGGGTGTTTTGAGAAACTGTTGAACGAGAGCGTTTGGGACTCTCTCCTGCTCTTGATTGTCTAAACAGAGCCGTGGAAGCGCGTCCCACCTGCCGCCGCAGACCCGCCTCTGAGCGATGGCACATGACCCCAACCAAAATACGAGTAAAAGGCCCCCCCAGATGTATCATCAATGGGCGGGATGCCTTCTGTCTCCGAGGCAACCTTTTTTTTTTTTTTTGGGGGGGGGTCGCCGTTGTGCGCCTTTACAAAAGGCACACGTGCAAAAACACCGTGATTTTTATCACACTCTCTTTCCGTGACATCCACTCACACATCCACACTGGCCAATCTGGAGAGGGCGGCTGCGTTCCAGTCCAGATGGCGGCTCCATGTGTCTGCAGCGAAGGGAGCTACTGGGTTACAGCAGACATCTGCTCTGGTGGTGGCGGTGACGGTGTTGAGCGTGATGGAGGGGCTGGAGGACGGGAGGGCGGGGCCTGGAGGGGAAGGACTGGGCCTGCTCTGGAGGCGTTCCGCTCAACCAGAATGAAAAGCTCTCAAGCTGAGCAGGTGATCATGTGATTCATCGTGACTTTCTCTCTCTCTCTCTCTCTCTCTCTCTCGCTCGCTCTGCCCGCTTTGCCTCCGCAGTGGTGTGGGAAAATCCTTTCAATGCTGCTCAACCGTTGTGTAAAAGTATTTGTGGACTTTTGGCAATTGTGTTGGGATGTATGCATGTGGTCATGGTGTCCTTACGTTGCCTCAAGTGCAAGTCCCTTGGTTGCCATTTCAGAATGCCGATGATGTGGAAGCGAGTCAGCTCATCGGGGACGCTCTTTTTTTTTTTTTTTTTTTCCCCCCTTGCAAATCTGAGTGAGTGTTTGTGAAGTACCTTTCTGCTATTCTTGCACTTATGTGTGTGCGCGCTAAGCTACCTGTACTGCGACAGTCGGAGGCTTGTGTGGTTGACATATCACACTCCAATAAAGATTGGTCAGTACAGATGCTAGCCTGGACCGCCAAGTTTTTTTTTTTTTTGGGGGGGGGTTGGGGGTGAGAAAATGTGTCTCGCTCAAACTACTTTTGCCAGCCTGTGATTCGTCATCGTAAGCACCCACATCTTTGTTTCATTCGATGAGAAGATTTGATTTTTGTGACGAGTGTTGGAAATGGAATGATTGTCCTCTGAAGCAAATGCCATAAGAGCCAAACATGAGCATCGTATGCCGCTGGAGGAAAAAAAAAAACAACCCCAAAATGCAGTCCTCCTGACTCCACCAGCATCCCCCTTTCTGTACTTTGACTTCCCAACTGCTGTCCGGCTTTGCGGATTGTTGTATCCAGAGCTTTATTTCCACTTGATGTCAACGCCGGCGGCCCCGGTAGTCCAGTGGTTAGCACGTCGACAGCATAGTGCAGAGGTACCTGGTTCGATTCCAGCTTCTGGCCTCCCTGTGGGGAGTTTGCATGTTCTCCCCCGGGCCTGCGTGGGTTTTCTCCGGGTACTCCGGTTTCCTCCCACGTTCCAAAAACATGCTTGGCAGGCTGATTGAACACTCCAAATTGTCCCTAGGTGTGAGTGTGAGCGTGCATGGTTGTTCGTCTCTGTGTGCCTTGCGATTGGCTGGCAACCGGTTCAGGGTGTCCCTCGCCCGCTGCCCCGAAGAAAGCTGGGATAGGGTCCAGCACCCCCCGCGACCCTAGTGAGGATCAAGCGGTTCGGAAAATGGATGGATGGATGGATGGATGGATGGATGGATGAATGTCAACGCCGCCGTGCTCTGCGGAGGTCAACTACGACCTTTTTGGGTCAGGCCCTCAAACCTGAAATGCGAAATTGCTCCCTTCTGCAATCCAAGTAAATTCCCTCGGTGCTGGCCCACAAGAGGCCGAGAACACATCATCAACCGTAGCGCTCACACTTTGGGCCCTTTTTCTGGTCCATTGGTGAGCTGGGCCTGGAATAAGCAGATTTTTTAAATCAATATGACGGGATGTTTCATCCAGGTCTCCCACCTCAGCCGCCGTTTATAGACAAGGTGGGTGGGGGACACTTGAATCTAGTTGTACACGGCCGGTTTTGAAAATCCTTCTCGCGTCCATCTGCAGCCTTCTTCCAGGCTTCTTCCGTGGCACCCTGCCCGGTGCTCACCACCCTGCCTTCAACAGCCTGTGCGTGTGCGTGCGCATGTGCGCCGTCACTTGAACATGATCCGTCATGTCTTTAAAGCGGCATTCTAAAATGCCCGATAGAATTGAAAAGTCTCCGCTGTTGCCTCGCTCGCTCGCTCGGTCGGTCGGTCGGTCCCGCCGGCCAACCCGAATCTCGTTCATTGATTTCGAGAGGCTCGATGTAGCTGCTGCTTGTGTCGTGTGTGTTCCCGTGCTGCGTCCCTTTTGCCGTGGGTGGAGCTTGACTCTGGGAGGTTGTCGAGGTTCAGGATGAGTCATCAGATTGGCTTATGGCCGCGATAGTCGTAATGTTCCGTCGCCACGACAATTCCCAGCTCTCCCGTCTCCTGATACTCTGCGCCCAGTCACGATCCTTGCCCTCCCTGTCACTTCCCTTTTTTTTAAGTTTATTTTTTTTAACGCTGACCGCTTCAAAGGTGGCCTCTCACCAAACCCCGCCCCCAGATCTGGACAGTGAGTGTCGTCGAGCCATCGGTCTAAATCGACGATGATTCAAATGACCTCACATTGATTTCAGTCCATCGTAATCTTTTGATTCTCGCAATCAAATTCAAGCGACACTTTTTTATTTTTATTTTTTACTTTTTTAGAGTCAAAGTCAGCACCGCAGCCATGTTTCATTAAAACCTCGTCTCTGTTCTGCCATTTTGTTGATCCCCTTTTTTTACCAGGACTGTCATCGCCTGGTTCTCTTAAGAAGCCGGGGAAATTCGATTTCAGCGCCCTGTCCTCCCAGACGAGGTCCCCCCGCATGGCGTTCACCCACCACCCACTGCCAATGCTGGCGGGAGTGAGACCAGGTGAGACCAACCCAGCTCCAGACCCTAATCGCTCCCTCCTCCTCCTCCCCCCCCACCCCCATCGACCCCCCCCACCCTCCTCCTTATCCTCATATTCACTCCCACCACTTGAGCCCCACCCCCCAAAAGCAAGAGCGGGAGCAGTGGTTCGCGTGAAATGAGAGCGGCTGGGAATTTCGGATCTGGCAGGTAGCTCTTCTGCGCTTGGCTCCGCCTCCTCGTCTGTCGCTTCTAATATCGGAGGGTTTCGGACAAACTGGGTGACAGCTCTGGGCATTCCGGGCCTGTTTCTTTCCTGTGCTTCTCTGTCGGTAGATGGTGGTGGTGGGGGGGGCTACTCAAGCACTTGAGCTCCCTCTTGCGGTCTTGCCCGATTGCCTTGCATTGGAGTCAATGTAAAACGAGGTGGCCAGCGTACAGCTTCTGGTACCGGAATCCACCTCTGCACTGTGAGCCCGACGTGGCGCCCCACTTCGAATCCTTGTTAACAAAATGAACAGAGATGTTTGACGCAATTGCAGACTTGTTGGGGGACTGCTGTTTGTCTTTTAGCGTGGAAAAACTTCGGGCCCATCTGCTGCCCGTCAGATGTCAAGTGTTTGCTTCCCAAATGTAAGCCTCGTAGCTTACATTCAAACGTTCTCAGAATTGGGTTCGACTCACGGGTTATGAAGGGGGGCATTGAGTGGGAATGATGCCAGCTGTGCGAAAGTCGGCATCAAGCATTCAAACCACTCGATGAGCAATGACATCCTCTACTTTGACAAATAGATCAATATGACGTGTGTGTGTGTGTGTGTGTGTGTGTGTGTGTGTGTGTGTGTGTGTGTGTGTGCGTGTTATCTGAAAACCGGATGGATATGGATACATTGCCCATTTCAACCCCCAGGAACCCAAAAAAAATGGCTGCCGTTGCCATGGATGTCGTGTCATGTGACACATTCGCTGATTATCGACTTTCTTTCCTCTCCAAAGGGTCATCGCTTACTATATTGATGAATGTGCCTTTGTTTTTTGTTTTTTCGAAAAAACAACGATTGATCAAGTGATCCAGCGATCACATCTGTTTTATTGAGGACTGGCAAAAAGCAAAAGAATATCACTTGGAGCGAAACGCTTTTGTGAACCAGCTGCTCGTCCCTCACGCGGAAGCAAGAAGCTCGTGATTACGGCAGATATCAAACAAAGCCAAACCAGTCCAGACAATAAATGGCGGCTCTCCTCATTTTATCGCCGCGGCGCAGATAAAGCGGCTGGGGGCCGGGGGGGTCTTCTTCTATTTGGAGAGGGGACGCGTGTGAGTCCAGCCAAAGACGAAGCTGTCTGCAAATAATTGTCCAGGAGCTTTTTATGTGTGTGTGTGTGTGTGTGTGTGTGTAGTTTGGGTACATTAAAGGCTTATCAAGCCATCCATCCAATTTGACGCGATGAGGTCGCTCATTAACTGCCGATGGGCCGCAGCTCCGGCAAATCCGCTCGATCGCGTATACCAGGGGGTGTCCAAACGACGGACCGGGGGCCGTTTGCTGCCCGCCATCCATTTTTCAGTGGCCTGTTCAAATTTGCGGACATGAATTAGATGCGAAGCGTTGTTTGTCGGGGTAACGCTTCAACCCCATCATCGCCGTCATCGTTTTTTTGTTGTTGTTGTTGTTTTTTTTTTTTAAATGAAAGCCGTGCCCCAAAGGGCTCCACGGAGACGTAGAAGTGGGATTGAGAAGCACATTCGTGCGAGCCTCCCACGGCACTCCTTCTGCAAGGTGCTGCTTTTTTTTTTTCCCCCCCCCATTCAGCTAGAAGGGCGGAGGACCCAAAGTCTATCCTGTCATCATCACCCCTACCGCCATAAACCTTTTCCCAACCCGTCCCCCCCCTCCTACTCCCAGAGAGTTTGGCCTTCACCCAGCCCTTAATGGGATTAACAGGGGGGACGATAGGAACGGGGGAGGCGGCGCCGATGGGGTGCGGGCAGCCTGGCATGGGTGCACGGTGTCGCTGGGCTCAGAGGCAGAGAGGCCCCCTTTCTGGGGGGGCAATGCAGCGGGGTTGGCACTCTCACGAAGTACACTCAGGCGCACAATGTAGAAGACGTAAGTAGGAGAGTGTTGGCAGCCTTACGTGGGCAGCTGTCGGCTTGGATGGGGCAGGCGGGGGGGGGGGGGGGGGGGTCAGACCGGCGCAGTTAAGGGAAGGATGGGCCTCTCGTATAAATCAAGTCGATTTAGGAATGGAGATCTCGCTCTGACAGAGGGAGGCTTTGTCTATTTGGAGACAGCCTATTTGGAGGTGTGCATGAATGATTTGACTTTTATCATAAACAACAACAAAAAAACAACGAAAAAAAGAAATGAGTCCGATCAAATATTGCTCTCGGATCTCAATGCCAAGTTGCACCCATGCCAATGAATCACAGGCTCAAAACAGCTCATTGGCGCGCGGGCATTAACAACTGCTAATTTAAGACCTCAGTCAATGATCTCTTTGTGCATTTGCTTTTTTTGTTTTTTTTTTGTTTTACAAGCTCTGCGGGTCTAATTCTGAATGTGTGGACGTTTTGGTTTTCTGCTTGTGTGAACCATGTATGACTTTGAAACTTGCTGACTAAAAGGTGTGTGTGTGTGTGTGTGTGTGTGTGTCGTGTGTGTGTGTGTGTGTGTGTGTGTGTGTAAGCAGAAAGGGCGGTCCTCGCTATGTAGGCCTTTTACTCGGTCCTCACTGTGCCACAAGTACAGGAATGTGTGTGTGTGTGAGCAGAAAAGGCGGTCCTCGCTTTGTAGGCCTTTTACGCGGTCCTCACTGTGCCACAAGTACAGGAATGTGTGTGTGTGTGTGTGGGTGTTAGCGTCCACATCAGAAAATCAGCGTGTTTTGTGTGTGCATGAGAGAGAGAGAGAGATAGAGAGAGAGAGAGCGCCGTCCTCTGTAAAGCCCTTCTAGAATCAGTGGAGTGATCCTAAAACTTTCTGAGCATTGACCATGGCTCTGAACCTCTATGAACAGCTTTTCATGGGAAAACAAGGTTTGCATTTTTAGATTTGCACTGAAACTTGAGATGATTCCTGTCGGGATGTGGTCATCGTGCAGGCATGATTCACTTTGGGTTCATCTTTGCGATCTGTAAGAATGAGCGCGAGCCGCCGCCTGTCCCTTGTTGGGCTCCCCCCGCCATCACCCCCCCCCCCCACACTGGTGTAACGCAAAGCTCTCTCCGTCCACAGGGAGTCCCCGTGCTTCTGCCTCGGCCCTGCACTTCCCGTCTCCCTCCATCATCCAGCAGTCGAGCCCCTACTTCACCCACCCGACCATCCGCTATCACCACCACCCTGGACAGGATCCCTTGAAGGAGTTTGTGCAGTTTGTCTGCGCCGATGGCCCGGGGCAGGCCGGCGGACAGGTAAGCTTCCTCGCCTCTTCCCGACCCGAAGAACTTGAACTCTCCGTGGAGTGCGGCTCAATTAATTACATGTCACCAAAAGTCGTCAAAAGTTGTTTTCGATGAACGAGTCGAGTGTGAGTCGTCATGACAGTGAAAACAGACGGGAAGAGCGATTTGTTTTCGAAATCTCCCGGCATCATTCAGGTCTCATCTTAAAACGGACGAATGAACACATTCCACAGCATGCCTTGTTTTCGAGGTCATGGGTCAAATCAAAGTCATTTTCATTTTGCCGTTTGGTGATTTCAACAAAGGCATTCCCAATATTTTTTGTGGGATGGGGGTTCCTTTGGCTCCACCCACTTTGCAGCCATCAGTACACTGACAGTCACTCACGAAACATGCGTCGTCCAGCATATCAGTCCCGTGTTGTCTTTTTGTTTCCATCTCTCGTTGTGGTTGCCCCTTTTTTCGTTGGACTTTGGTTCTTTGGTCCTGTTGATGGTGCTGTGTTGTGTCCCAAGCGTAACGTGGTCTCTCATGGTTTTGATTTCTTGCCATCTTCTGGATGAATGGCGCTCAATAATTTGCTCGCTGACCTCTTCCGCACCTCCTCCACCCACCATGGACCACCACCCCCCCCGTGGAACCTTTCACGTCCAGCTCCTGCTCCCGTCAAACCCCTGCGCCGACTATTATTTTTCCACCCCTCCATTAAAGATGCCGTCCACATACGTCATCCCTTTGGTTGTTGTATCCACCACCTTCCTCTCCCTCCTTCCACCATCGCCTGCCTCTACCCTTCCCCCACCTCCGTCATGGATTTTTTTTTTGGAGGGGAGGGGTGGCGGGGGGGGGGGACCTGGCATCCCGAGCTGCGTCCATTCATTTTTTATTTTATTTTTTCCATCCCGTGTTTGCGGATTGTCGCATGTCGCCCTCCTGACCCTATTTGTGTTGTCTGCAGCCAAACGGGAGCGGCCAGAGCAAAATGCCAGGCTCCTTCTTGCTGCCTCCACCTCCCCCAGTGGCCCGCCCAGTGCCCCTCCCTATACCCGACTCTAAACCCAACAGCACGCCCCCTGACGGCGGACTCTCATCGCCCGCATCTCCGTGTAAGTGACCCCATTTTGAAACCCAAATCAAAGTTGAAAAAAAAACAAAAAAAAACAATCATCAATCGGAAAAAGAATTTGACACAAGCAGCCCCCCTTTAGGGACCGCCCCCACCCCATCCCCATTGTTCTTCCTCCAACTCGGTGCCACCGGTTGTTCATGTCTTAACCAACAACTCGCATCCCTTTACCCTCGGAAGTGTGGCCTGCCCCGACAAAATCACTTTGGAGAGCAGCGAGGTAGACCAAAACATCTGCAAAAGTTGAAGACCAAGCAAAGAAAGGTCCCAGTGACCTCTGTGGTGTGCATCAGGGTTCGCTACCCGGTCCCAACAGTTGGAATGAGCCCTCGAGTCCCCGCTTGACTCCTCAGCAACAAGGGGGAAACCTGAAATCCAAGAACTGGGTTCTCACTTTGGGTGTGAGGATTTTCGAAGAATTCCAGCAGAAAGCGGCTTGTCGTTGGTGTCCTGTTTCTGTTAGTTGCTGTTAGGCTGAACCTGCATCGAAGATTTGGTGAAGCCGGAATTTCTTCCTCACCTGCGACTGGAGGGGCACTGGATGGAGCACCTTTTTTTTTTCATTGAACAAGTTTTCCAGATGTAGTCTTTGTGTTTACCCCGACCAGTGTCTGCGAGTCCTTTATGTCGTTTGTATGTTATCCCCGATATACGCTCAACTGGACGTATGCCGTGTCCATGCCATTGAACTAGTCTTAACCTCAGCCTTCTCCTTCTGTCTCTCTCTCTCTGTCTCTGTCTCTGTCGTATTCGTGTACGTATTCAGTTGAGTCTTTGAGCTGAAGTCTCCACACTGAGTTGTGAATTCTGAAAATGTGGATTCCCAAGCCCTACCTGAATGGCCCCTATATTCACACTCGGACGCCAGTGCTCTATAAATGTCCCTGAATGGTCCTCAGTGTTCGTGTTTCGGAGTGCCCGAGTACTTTTCAGCACCGAGTTTATCCACGGGAGTTAAACAGAGCGAGCAATCTGGGGCTGTGGACGAGCATTTGAGTAGACCAGATTCCAGGACCTCATTGGCTTCAACGAGTCTAAGAAGGACATTTATAGGTTGACACGCCCCCAAAAAGACACACCTGCCAATATTCTCCGTTTGATGCCGCACTTCATCGCAAGTTAAATGGTCTTGGCGAATAAATTGGGAAGTTATTCTCCCACAGAAAAGAAATTGCATTGGTTTGATGAGCCACCAAACTCAAACGGTATCTTGTCCTCAGCAAAGACATCAACAAAGCAAGCCCCTCTTCCTGCCCCTGAAACGGTCTCGATCACTCTTAAAGCTGCTGACCACTCGGGAGATCCACCAAAGATCGGATGGCATTTTGCCGTTCTTGTCACCGGATGATTTGTGTGGACCACTATTGCCTCAAAGTCCTTTTGACAAAATCTCAAACCTTGAGATTGCCCGAACAATCAGTTCGGAGCCTTCCCTTTGCAAAATGACACGGCTCCTCCCCTAAACTTGCATCCATCTTTGTGAAACGGATACGCAAAACTTTGGGGACGTCCTTCCGAAGGTCTGCACCAGCAAGCTCGTCAAAAAGTCGCTCGGTTGGGGATCCGTGAAAGCGAAACAACAACAATCTCTCCCACGTAGCCAGTCATTCGGCAAGAATAGCGTTGCCGACGGTCAAAGGTTCGACTTCCGATAAATGTGTGTGTACGTTGTATAGAAAAACTTCCAAATAAAGAGGAAATGGAGTTCTTGCCACTCTATTTCCGAGATGGGCCCTTTGTTGTCATGCAATAGTTTGCGCTTCCATCCGGGCAAGGTAGAGAAGCGCTATTAGAGGGCGATGCCGGATTTGGACGACAACGGTGGTGCTCGATTTGCTTCTTTGCCTCGACTCTGCCGTGTCTCTGTGCGCACTTACGGCTCTCTGTCCCCTTCTGTTTCGATAGCATACTCCGCGCCAGGCGCCGCAGCTCCCAACAGGTTTGTCGGCATCGGATCACGGGACAACAACTTTCTGAACATCCCGCAGCAGACGCAGGTGAGACGTCAAGTGTGACGCGACGCGTTTTGGAGGCTCCGTTCGGTTTTCTCCCCCTCGCCGCCGCCGCTCGCACGAGAGCGTCTTGGTATCCCCCCACTGGTCATAAGCCCACCCCCATTAGCAGCAGTACTTTTCTCATTAGTATCTAACCACACCCGCCTGGAGCCAGCTCCGCTCCGCTCCACCGACACATGGAAACCATCTGAATCTCCTCTGCCGATCCCTCCCCTTGTTTCTCTTCCTTCCATACTTTCACTCCTCACCAGTGCCGTTCTTTTCTGCCCACTCGCTTTTACACTTTTTGTTGTCTTTTCTTTATTCTCTTCTCTTGCTCCACTGCATTCCAAAACTTGGATTTATTTCCTCCACCGGAAAGACCTTAACAAAGCAGTTTACAATTCTCATTGAGGATTTTTTTTTTTTTTTAGGCTGACCCAAGCCTGCAACGAGTATCGATTGCATTTTTCTCACATTTTCCAACCCGGAATGCATTTCCCAAATTGTCCGCATTGCATTTCGCGTGTTATGTCCGTCCCCACAACAACGCGGGGACAAAATATCCCAGTAGGTGCTGCAAAGATGAAGCTTATATTGTTATATGAGTCTTTCTTAGAATTGCAGTCCATTACCTGAAGGAATCTCAAGGGCATGGCTTACATTTGATTTATATTAAAAAAAAGAGAGAGAGAGAGAGAGAGAGAGAGAGAGAGAGAGAGAGAGAGGCAGACTCCGAGATGCTGATGATTGGGTTCCAGATGCCATCTAGTGGCAAGTTGAATATGTGACAGAAAAGGGGAAAGTGTCAACATTCTGCTGTCAAGGATTTAGGGCAGGAAGGTTGGCATCAATGAAAGGCCCTTTGTTCCAGGGAAATTATAAAAAAAAGAGTCAACAATAACACTGGTCATCATCAAATTCTGATGGCTTGATGGCTTCCTAAAATTGCTGACCACTGGAATCATCCAAAATACCGAACAGAGCAGGCGCAGGATCAGTCAGACCACAGCGGGAGGTCTGTGGATCCACATCCAGTCTGTTGTTGTGCATGCTGAGTTTGATGCATCACGGGGGGTCACCCCCCCCCCCCCTCCTGGAAAGTCCCGATTTGAAAGAGCCGAGCAGACAGGTCTCAGCGCGACGGCGTCGGCGCCAACAGTAAACTGGCTTTTAAGGAAACTATGCACAGCGGGGTCAGCCTCCGCAGCCCAAATTAGAACTGGAGCGTAGCCTTCCCGCTCAAAGCTCTGCTTTGCATGCTACTTTTAGCCAGTCCAGAGTAAACAGGGGAGATGTTGCCATGGTTGACGACATCTGCCGGGACGGGAGGGAGATGTCGTCAATGCGAGCTCTTTCGTCTGACCGGACGAAAGGCTTCTTCCCGAGAGGATCGGGAGATATTGCCAGGGCTGGCTTTTTTTAGAATGTCGCTACGTGCTGCCGGAGCGGCACGCGCGATCCGGCACGCCACACACACACACAGACTGAAAAACAAAACCAAAATATGCACTTGTGTCGACATTCGCCGTCATACAATTCATGGAACTCCCCCCCAAAAAAAAGGTTCAAGAGACGGCAAGTTGGATGTGCACCAACTGAAAAGTGGGGCTGTAAACACGGCGTTGCATCCCATCTCGGCATCCCTGCCCAAGAATCGGCCCTCCTGATTTTCATCGCCGCAAACTTTTGAAAATACATCCTTGGAAGTACTTCAAAAGATCCACAACACCTTTGGGGGGGGGGGGGGAAACGTCGTTAACGCATGCTTTAATTGTCTCAAACTTGGAAGAGATTGATCACCCCGACTGCAGTAAGCGCCCCCCCCCAACCCCCAGGGAGCAGTTGAGATTATTTGTGTTCACTTTGGGTGAGCTGTGAAACTCTGCCCAGATGCTGATGGTTCCCAGAGGGGGATTCCGACGCGACTGCTTTGCTAACAATGCCAGCGCCAAGCAGTGGTTTATGTTTCTGTCGAAATACCCGCGTACAGGAAGGGATGGAATATTGTCGGCTTGACTTCATGCATACGACATCCATCGTATCCGGGAAACCATCGACTATCTTGAATGTTCTTTGGGCTGGCGCTCCCCCCCCCCACCCCTCAACCCCCCTTTTTTTTTCACGGGCTCATTGACTTTGGACTAGTGAAGTTATTCTTGCAACACAGTTTAACTCATTCAGTAGCAGCCAATTCTAGACCAAGTCTGAAAAGACGTTTCAAAACGTCTTTGGGAGTGAATGAGTTTGATATTTCAGTCACTTTAAAGGTGAGCAAATTCTTCACAGGAAATGATAGTTTGAATTGCGAGCTCGTCAAACCTCTCCTAATTTGCTCGCCAATGGGTTCGTCCCGTGTTTTCTATCCTCTGTTAAAACTCATTCACTCCCAAAGACGTTTTTATCCGTCTTTTCAGACTTGGTTTAGAATTGGCTGCTACTGAATGAGTTAAGAGGACACCTTCGACGCTAACGACATCTGATTTCTCTCCTGCGTTTTGCTCTCTTTTCAGTCTTGGTTCCTCTGACAAGATCTGCGTGAAAACCAGCAACTCGAAATCTTTCTTTACAATCGGAAACAGATAATTGTCCTCTACAATCAACACGGCGACCGGCCACGACATCGCATGGCACTCACAAAGGCAAAAAACCCGACGAAGCACCGCAGGAAAATTGCGCGGCATTTGGAGGAACTCTGGGCTCATCGTATTCATTGGGAGGAAGGAGCCGTAAGGGAGGGGCAACGACGGCAAGGCGGAGAAAGGTGACGGCGAGGACGGCAAGGACGGCGAAGGCGGCGAAGCGGGCAGCCCGCGGGCACGCCCGTCTCCTGAAAAGAAAGCCAGCGGCCATGCGGGAGGATCCCGAGGATGACAGCAAGGACGCGGTGGCCTCAAAAGTAAACCAACACGTCAACAAAACCCGCCGTGAATTGACTCAATCATGTTGTTCGTGAAAGCTGCATTTCATACGTGTGTCTCTCTCGGAATGACTTAGACATAAGAAGAAAAGAGAAAAAAAAGCCCCCTTCTGCCCTCTTACTAACTAACTAACTAAAAAAAGAAAAAGACACGATGCCAAAACCTAGCTTGAAGGCTTCGCACCTCCAGGCTGAATCGATTAACGCCAATCCTATCGATGTGCACTACAAGGTCAAAACCGACTTGGCCGATTCCGACTCTTATTGTTGGAGAAACAAAACAAGGCTCAAGAAGCCGAGTCCCATCTGCCCCCCACGTGCTTGGAATCCGGAAGTCCAATCAGAGCAAAAAAAAACAACAACAAAAACGTGGGTGCCACCAACACAGTATTTGTCTCCATTTCAAAAAGGCGCGGCGGCGTCCTCTTTCTTCGGAGGCGCCATGCGTCGTTACAAAGCGAGTCCGGTGAACCGTCGCGACCCTAATCGATGAGTCGAATGGGCGTGCGCCAATCTAGATAAGCAGCTATCGATTGCCCTCCCTTTTGGCCCTCTTGTCAAGTTGGGCGATTGCTTTCGGTATCTCGTGCATGTTCTTTTTCTTTGAATTCCTTTGTACTATTTTGTAATTGTTTTTTTTTTTTTGTATTTGAATGACAGCACCTTATAAAGAAACGCCGTCGGACATTTTAGCCAGGTTGGTTCGAGAGCCGAGCCCACGGTCAGGATTTGAAAAACAATACAAAACGTTTTGGGGGACTTTTGCTTTCTTCGCCAGAGTTCTCGAGAAACCTTGAGCCCATTCGTGTCGTTTAGGAGCCAAAACGGTTCGTTCAAAGGTGTGGCAAACTGTCTCGGGAATCGAACGCATCAAAATAGAGAATTGACGCCGACTTTGTCACCTTCCGAATTACCCCAGGGGGAGATCTTGCGTTCCAGATTCGTGTCACAGTTTTACGTGTACCACACAAACATTTTCTCCCCACCCCCACCCAAAAAAACAAAAAACCCAAATTCTCAGCTCATATCGGTGCTTTTTTTTCCAGTGCCGGATAAATCCAGAGTTAATACGAATGTTTTTTTTTCATTGTTAAGTCACACATTTATTTCTCTCGCTTTGAATCCCAAACAGTCTCAAAGGGTCTCGCATGCCCGCGGGAGACAGATATTGACAAAACAAAACAAAAAATCATCTGAGAAACCTTGAGAAGGGGCCGCAGGTGGGGGAATCCCCCTCCCGGGATGCGAACAGATGCCGAGCGGGCAACAGTTGACACAATATTGCACAATAGAGCGTTAGTTGGAATGATAGAAAAGTCCAGCGAACAAGATGAAAGGGAGACGCCTTCGGAGAGGTGCCCCCCCCCCCCCCCCCCACCCCTCCTTTATTGTTCTGGCTTTAAGATGAGGACTCTAAAGGCCCCAAGTACCATTGACAAAGCTTCTTTCGATCAACGTGTGTCAACGTTTGGCAATTGTGATGAGCGGGCCTCGTGCCTTCGGACCAAACCGGGAGAGACGTTTTGGAATCGGTCATCCATGATGCTCATCTCCCCATTTATAAAATTAAGATGACCCTTTTTTTTTTTTTTTCCCATTCACAATTCCAGTCTCAAAATGTGTGAAAACGTAAACTTTTTTTTTTTTTTTTTGTTCAACCCCAATAAGGTGTATGAACCCCGCAAACGTTCATGCCGGCAACTGTAGCGTCTCCAACTAGAAGGTTGCGACAATCAAAAGAAAACATATCTGGAACTTGTTTGGTCAAACAAAAGCGGTTTTACCCTTTGGACCACGTTTTGGCCGCCGGTGGCGGTGATGCTCTCGTATTGGCAAAGTGTCGGAGTTTGAGAAATGGAAGAGAAGGGAAAGGTTGCTGAAACTGGGAATGTTGCTCTTTTTCGGTCTCCCGAAAACGTTTACCTTGTTGTTTACACTCCCAGACGGGCCGCTGCTCCAAGAGCGGAGGGAACCACACTGAGGAGCAAAAAAATGAATATGTGACATATCGTTCTGTTTTCAGTCGCAATGTGCCCACTTTTTTTTTTCTTCTTCTTTTTTAAAGCTGATTTAATTTTTTAATTTTTTTTTAAAGAATGGAATGCACAGGATTAGTCTTGAGTTTAAGGAGGTGTGGGCGCCAGTAATGTCAGCCCCTGTATATTGTGAATTGATAAGCCCTTATTGATTTAAACAAAACAAAACAAAAAAAATGCACTAAAGCAATCACACGCCAGCCAAACTTTTCTATCATCGATTAAAAAGCAGTGTTCACATGCGTCTTAAATGCAAACACACACACACACACACACACACACACACGCACGCACGCGCACGCTGCCCACGTAAACTCTTAAGAGGGAAGTCTTAAAATGTCGACAATCTGATGAGGCCTTGATGCTCGAACGTCGCCATATATTCCCCAGCGGTTGGCTTAAGTCTCGGACGGCCGTCGGAAAAGTTCCATTGAAAGCACTCCCCCCCAACCCCCCCCCCCCCCACCCACCCCTCGACCTCACAAAATAACTGGACTGCCCGGCCACGTTCCTTCCTCACTGCGGGGAAGGAAGCGCGATAGTTGGCCAAGCATCTCATCGAAAGCGAGTTCTGACGACTTCACGGTGGCTTCTGTCATTTCTTTTCTAATCTAAAGGAAGTGCCTCTGTATTCCCATTATGCAATTTGTCAAAACATGAATTCAGGTTCTTTTTTCATATATAAGCTATAGTGAATTGTGGGGAAAAAAAAAAAAATCTATGGCAGGAGAGGGGGAGAGAACAGTTCACTAGACAATCGCAAGCATCTTTATATATAATACACGCACACACATACATAAATATATATTTATAGATATCTACTTTTGGTTTTATTTGCAATATAAGCTCAGTGGCAGTCTAGTTATTTTTTGAAGCATGGCAGTGGTAGGTTGCATCTCAGCAACAGAGCGAAGTAGCAGCCTCGCAATTGCACAAACCGGGCAGGTTAGACAAGAAAATCGAAGGCTGACACGATGATAATAATTAAAGGAGGGGAAAAAAAAATTGATGTTGATGAATTTAAAACAAAAAAAAAAAAAAAAACACAAAAGATCAGCTTACATTGAGTTGTTTTCGTTCTTGTTTTGATGGGAAGCATTGTTGTTGAAACTCAATGATGTGTGTCGATTGAGCCATGTGCAATGCCTTGGGAGAGGATTTGTGTGTTTGTTTGCGATTGTTTGAGGGTGTTGCAAGAGGGACAAATCTCTCTTTTGTTTCTGTTTATCGCTTTGTTATTTTGTGTTTCAAGTCCATATGCTCTCGGACTCTAAATATCAGAGCGGAGGAAAAAAAAAAAAAAAAAAATCCGACTCTTTGTAAGTAAGGGGGGAATTGTTTTTATAATCTTCTTTTTGTGGTCCTTTTTTTTTTTTTAAGAAAAAAAATCATTTCTAATCATTTGTTTTGAACATGCGGGAGGGCTGAAGGAACATCTTTGCAACTCGGAAACTGGTGCTTTCCCACGTAGCGTGTTACAGCCATACCCAAAAGAAAATGCATTCGTTGAATGATGTTCGTAGCCCCCTGAAAAGGTGACATTTTCCTACATTTGTAATCTGAAGAGAATTTACACGTTGACGACCCAAACGTTTGAATGTTATCGCCGTTGAGCTGAGGACAGTGGAAAGGATGAATTGGAATTGTCATCGTCACGCTTCGTTATTTCGGTGTGGCCCGAAGAGACCTTTGTGCTTTCCGATTGGCCTCCATCAATCATACGACACACGATGACAAAATTTGATCGTAAACGCTCATTTTAGGGAACGTGTGTTACTTGTCTTTTTGTATTTACAGGTGGGCATTGTTAAGGGGGGGGGGGGGGGTTGTTGGAACAAAAGGCATTTTTCCCCTCATGAACTTTTGACGCCATATGGATTGTATCATCTCATCTCCAATATGGGACAAAGACCAGCTCTTACCCATTTAGGGGATGAACAAAAAGACCATGAATGATGATTTTTTTTTTTTTTTTTTTGGTCTGGCAACAGTTTTGTTTGACTCAGTGTAAAAAAAAAAAAAGAAAAAATAATGTCGGAAAATTTGCATTTGCTCCGAGTGGTGCCGTCACCCATTCAAGTGAACCTCACCCCTCCTCGCCCGTCACCCACTTGTAAATGAATATAAATATTTGTTTGGTGAAGTAGTGTCCTAGAGTCAGAGCATCTTAAAGGTTGTCCCGAAAAAAAAGTGCCTTTTGTTCACAGATTCCATCTCGTATACTCCTGAGATCCCAATCTCAAAAGGAAAAAAAGACAACAACAAAAAAGTCCCCTCCTTCATCCTTCTATATCCACTTGTTTCTCTTCTTCTCCTTTTTAAAGCAGTATACATTGTACTAAAGGCAATTGGTGTGATTTAGTTCCTGTTTTTATTGTTGAATAATTAAAAAAAAGGCAAAAAAATGCAGAAAAACACAAAAAAAAAAAAAAGCTTCTCTTTCCTCTGTATCTTGTCTTCTGTCTATCTTGGACACTGGAGTAGTCAGTAGCTGCCCCTCACTCATCCTTTTTTCCGTTTTTCACTTTTCTCTGAATGTTGGGGTTTTAAAAAAAATTTAAAAAACACCAGATTTTATTTTATTTTTATTTTTTTTGTCTGAGCAGAATGCAGTTAGCTCACATGTTATTCTTATCTGTATGCTTCACATTGTATTACCATACCCATCTTCTTCGGCTTCTCCATTCAACCGCTAATGTAAGTGAACAAGTTACACCAGTGGGCTCTGGGCTGAGTTGAGGATGGAGGTGGGCTGTCATGGGTCGGAGTGGGGGGGTTAGAGAGGCAACAAGCAATCATATTTGGGTTTAAATGAGGGAGATGTGCTGTAGAACTGCTTGTAAAGGCAGATTATTCCTTTTTTGTGTCTATTTCATAGTCACATTTGGACGTGATTATTGACCCCCACTCCCCATTGCAGCTGCTTTTCCTTGGCAGCACTAAAACGCTGCACTCAATTTTGCACCTTTCAAGTGGTTGAATGAAAACCACTTTAAAATTAAAAATTAAAAAAATGAAAGAAAAAAAACCCCTTTTTTTAATAGCACCTTATAAGCAGACCGTTACCATGGCATTGAGGCTGAAAGGGTCATTTTAAGCACAATCAAAAGAGAGACAAAAAAAAAAATTTTGTCGCACACCGCCTCGCAATATGGAGTCTCGAAATTAGCAGTGTGTTTGCAAACATAAGAGACCAAAGTGGTGTGTACACACAGACCTGGGCAAGCGGAAGAAAAAGCACCTTGAAAACGTACCAGCAGCAGCAGTATTATCAAGCACCACGGTTGAGAAGCCATATTGGAGAGGCACAGGTTGTCCAGGTCAGCGAGGTTGAGGGAGGGGCCGCATCCAGACACCCACCACCACCTCAGCCACCAAGCGTGCTTCTTCCCCTCCTCTACCCTTCAAAGCAGTCATCCATCCTCAGACACACTTCCATGAGCCCCTGGTGAAATGCATGTGTTAACGTTTCTTTTCCATAATAATAATGAAAAAAAAACAGTTTGAAAAGAGCAACACTTGATTGAATAAAAGGATGTTCTTAACTGTACCTGGTGTTTGTGTTTGATTTGGGAGTTGTTTTCATGGTGATGTTTGTAGCATGTTCTACACACGCGGCTCTTTGGCTGGTTCAATGCGGCTTCCGGGCTTTCAAAAACATGACAAGCGTCGAAAACGCCTCGGCAGCGGCGATGCTATTCAAACAAGGCGTTAACTACACAGAAGGTCAGCCTATCAGCAATCCCGTTACTTGATTGACATGG
Organism: Hippocampus abdominalis; assembly: GCA_018466805.1. Lineage (NCBI taxonomy): Eukaryota > Metazoa > Chordata > Actinopteri > Syngnathiformes > Syngnathidae > Hippocampus > Hippocampus abdominalis. The sequence continues at coordinate 1,107,075 of CM031709.1, read as the reverse complement.
AGGGCAACCACTCAGATGACTGCATCACCGCTCATGCGGTGATACAAAAGATTTGTTTGTTTGTACATATAGTAAGGCGTTTTTTGACGAAAAAAACGACCATGTATGATAAGGCGTTTTTAGCCGAAAAAAACAACCATGTATAGTAAGGCGTTTTTTGACGAAAAAAACGACCATGTATAATAAGGCGTTCTTTTTACCAAATAAAACGACGATGTATAGTAAGCTTTCAGGTGCGCCTTATAGTGTGGGAAAATATGCCTACTTTGAGTTTGTGCAAACAGCAGTTAGTGCTTTGACAATGACCGCTCTTCATGGTGCGGTCGGTCACACAAACACCTGCTGGCACACAAATGTGTTGCTGACTATTTTGTCCCACTTTGAAGTTGTCAAAGTGGAGGTCTGCACTCTCGGAAAGTGAGCGCTATTTTTAGCTGTCCAATGGATTGATCCGATTGCGACAGGGGTAGTCAACTTGAATCCAATGATTGAACCAAATGATGCACACGGACACAAATGCCTGAAAGACTGCTGATATTTAATGTAGCACAGCATTGTCCCAAGATCATGTTGCCGCTGGAAAGACAGTGGAGCACAATCTGCCCTCACGCCTGCAGAATCACACAGTGAACATTTGCTCTTCTTCTCTGACCCAATTTGTTCCAACATTACGAAACGAATGAAAGCGCCGCGCATCCTCATTGCACAACCTGGCTAGTTAGGTCGCATGAGGCCCGACGTTTGACAGTAATTCCAGACTGGACTGGACAGGAGGATGACACTTACTGGGCTTCCACTTGAATAGGTTTAGAGCTTGATATGAAGAGTCTACCACTCTGTCCCGTCAAATTAAAGATCTGTTGATTGAAATGGATTTGGATGGGGGGGGAATCAAAAATATTTATACATATTCATCATCTACAACTACTATGGGTTTGCAGTGTTAATTTGAGACGTGCAGTAAAACAGCAGCCTTGTTTTTTTGTGTGCGTAATTTGTGAGCAAAAAAAATAGTTTTGAATTTCATTTTAGAAATTGCAAGAGAAGGTTTTTCAGGATTCCGGTGTGCACCCGAAGCGGCCGGCGTTGCTGGCCCGAGTGACGTTGACTCACCGATGGGCTGCCGTCTTTCCGGCCGATGCGGACAAACAAAAAGTGACACACGAGGGAAGACCAAATATTGTCCGTTGATTCTGTGCCCGTCCCCCCACCCCCACCCCCAGCCCAGCAAAACCTGTTTGTGATGAAACGGTGGACACAAACGTGGCGCGCACAACGCTGACCGTGTTGTCGAAGGGACGAATGTGCTCAGCTACATCAGGAACAAACTTAGGCAATGCAAACCGATTACGTCAGCGTATTTGTATCGCATCTGCACAGGCACGCAGATGTCTATTCGCTCACTCACTCACTCACGCACAGACAGACAAGCACTCGCACACACTTAGCGCAGCAACTTCAGCCCCCCCCCCCGCCCCCCCTTTAAGTGTTGACAAAGCGCATCTAAAATCAAATGGTGGATTTCCCCTAAAACAAAGCCCACACATTCCATTGGAATTCACGTGGATTTGTCCACTCTCTCTTTCACGCGACCTCCCACGAGCTAAAGTATCATTAAGTCTGGCCGTTGCACAAAACCTGACCCCATCCCATCCCACCCCACTCCCTTCTGGCTCTCCCCTCGCCCCTCCCGCTGAGTGGAGCTGAGGTTGGTGGCTGAACAGGTAAATTGGGGGGGGGGTGCAGTCTTTGAAGAGGGGAGGGGTGGGAAAGGAGGAGCAGGAAGGTGGCTGTCCGTCTCGGCTCTTCAGTCGTCTTCCAGGCCCTGGTTGAGGAGGAAGTTGGCGGCCAGGTTCTCGTTCTTCTCGCAGGCGAAGTAGGCCTGGATGACGAGCGCCTCGGGGAAGCCGAGTGCTTTTAGCTGCCGGGCGGCAAGAAAGACACTTTTAAGGAAAACCCGTGAGCAAATCTAGCCGCTCCCGTCGTTCATCCGCTCGCCACCCGTCCGTCATCGGCAAGATTTGGAGCTGTCATTGTCAGTCGGGCTTTCAGTAGAAATGTCAACGGTCCCCGAGTCCGTTCATCATCCGTTTCTCATCGTTATTTTAATCACTCTTTCGTCTGTGCTAACTTTCAGTTTCTCAACATCATTTTAGGACCGTCACAAAAAAAACAACGTGGTTGTGGAACCTTCAGTACTTCCTTTCAGTCAATATTGATCATTCCAGCCCCGAAATAGCCTCAGGGAAAATCGACTATCCGGCGCCGTCTTGGTGTGTGGAGCGAGGCTAATGGAAACGCGCCTTAAATTGCATTCATTTGTGATTTTTGTTTTTGTGGTTGTGTTATTTTTTATTTTTCAGAAAACCGACTTCCGTCCATCCGTCAGTTTTGACGAGTTTTCCCAATGCCCACCTCTGCCTTCATGAAAGTGCATCCCTAACAGGCGCTCACCCTTTCAATGGCTTCCTTCTCCTGAGGTGTGACTTGGATATAGTTGACGGGCGCGCCCTCCTCACCCGCCGCCCCTATCTCGCCAACTTCCGGCGCCTCGCCGCCCTCGCCCACCGGCTCGTTCAACATTTGGATGAACAGCTCCTGGTGCTGACTGATTTGCTGCGGGGAGGACAAAAGCAGATACAAACGAAGAGTCAGACACCAAGAGGTCATGTGTACAACGAGGCATGAATAAAATGTCTCTCACTCTCTCGGTGGGCCCAAATTAAAAACAAGAACAAAAATTGCAGGAAAAAAAAAAAATAAGAGGAAAATCCATCTTTTAATTCTAGTGCATTTACTCTTGAGCGGGGGGGAAAAAACAGTCCCACATGAAGAAATAAGCATGACACATCAAATCACATGTACAATTATTCTCACTCCCGACGTGCAAACTTTGCCAACAAAACAGCAACAATATAATGTCAACATCAAAACATTTGAAAAGGTTCGGGAGTGGACACGCGTCACGGCGTGCTTGTGCGCTACCTGCAAGAGTTGAGGGTTTTCCCTGCCAAGCTGTTGCAGAAGAGCTGGAAGCATGGCGGGGTTCTGCTGGATAGCCTGCCTCATGTGAAGAAATTGGGGCTGAGTCCGCAGGAATGCAAGGGGGTTCTCCCCTGATGACGTACACAAGATTGACGTTATTTTCCGAACAAAGGGGGAGATAAATACCCCACCGCAGGCCAATACAGGAAATATATTGATGAGTGCAGCTCATCTGGCATGTTACGCGTGATCATTTCCATCTGATGCCAAGACTCACTTCAAATCATTTCCCCCCCCCATTATCAAAATTGAGCGCTTAGTCCGATTATGCTTCCTTTCCAGGCTGCCACCGAAAACCTTCATGTCTCTGGAACTCTACTGGAGGCCTAAACACACAGTCTTCGGAAAGAAGACCGTGTAGCTGCGTTCAGTGGTGCAGTGGAACGGTTCCACACTCCGACTGCGTTCACTCCATTCTGCGCTTTACGAATGTCTAGTTGAGCAAATAAAGATCCGATCAACGCCGAGTGTTTTCTCCATCCAAATGTTTCACCTTCTGCTAGAGACGGCGGCGCTTCTGCGGGTCCAGATGCTGGCGTGTGCGCCGGGGGATTCGTGTCCTGGATTGGGCTGCTCGGGAGACCCTGCAAACGGGTTCCGATCACATGACTGAATGGGGAAATCCCGACATTCGTAGGAATCCGTGCTTGGTTTGCCTTCGGCATGCCAACGTTGCAAAACGGGTCTGATATGATTTGTTGTAATAAAAAGAGTCGTGAGCGCAGCTGTCGGGGGGGGGGGGGGGGGGGGGGGGGTAAGACTCACAGTGAGAAGGTACTCCACGGCTCTGTGAGGGTTGTTGAAGCTTGCCCGGAGCGCCGCCACCACTCTCTCCCTCTCATAGCCCATGGACATGATCTCTGTCAGCATTGCTTCATACTCTGCTCCTGTCACTGAAAACAGAACACACACACACACACACACACACACACACCGCTGATTATCACTTTCAATATTGGCGAATCTTAAAAGAATGCTTTATTTGCATTTTCTTGAATTGCTTCTACCATCTGTAATCAGTGGAAACAAGGTGAAACTTTAGCAGCGTGTTTTTTTTCCGAAGACTTAAGAGACGCCAATTGAGCACTTCAATCCGGCGTGACGATTTCTCACAGCTGAACGTCAACAAGTAAACATACAAAAATAGCAGAATGACAAATGCACGCACGTCATCTGCGAGCGGCCCAACAGGAATCCCTGTCGCTCACTAGGACCTCACAATAGAGGCGGCTTTTGTTTCGGTTTAAAAATAGGAAGGATATATATTGCTGCGCGGCCTGTCATGTCCCCGACGACTCGCCTATGTGAATGCTGGAGATCCGCTTTGTTTTCTTTTATTCTAATTGGTTGGCTCGGAAAAAAACGTTAACAAATGAATGTTTTGAGCGGAATGGTGACCAAAAAAGATGTCATACGCCAAACAGAATCAGACACGGGCCGTTTAGCTGGGACAAACTGAAGAACTCAAATCCAAGTGCATTCCATTACACTGAGAAGACGTTTTTTTTTACGTTCTATTGCTGACTGAAAAAAAAAAAACAAGAGGAGACTCGGAACTTACCAGGCTGTTCATCCGTGTCTGCATTCGGAGGCATAAGTCCACTTAAACATTTTAAATCATGAAATGTACACGCACAACATACAGTGATTACTGTGGAAATACGGATTCTGAAAATAAAATGTATCGGGCAGCTTTTCATCGGCCTAAAAAGTCTATTTTTGTCCTCGACTCTTTCAATTCTGTGACGCATGTTCAGCGACCGTTTTCGGTTGTGCCTTCTTTTAAGTACACAGCTATGGCGATGCGCAGTCGCTTGCCAACATATTGATTGTAGCATCACTGCGGTATTTGTCCCACAGGCAAATGAAGCAAGAACAAAAACTGGAGTGACCCTGCGATTCGATTCCTATGCCAACTTTTACACATGGCAGGTATGGCGATGATTTTGAGTGATGACCTACCCAGTGCAGAAGAGGCATCCAAACCCTGGCTCCCTCCACTGGAACTACAAAACACAGTTAAGAAGAAATAAAATGAAATATGCCGCATCTTCACTTTGATTTCCATTTCAAAAAATAAATATATCATCTATGTGAACGCTATATACACATCCAAACATGGAAGGAATTGTGGTGTGGTGTGGCTCAAGGGAAGCCGTGTAAAGTGCAGTTAGACATTTTCTTTTCCATATTACACCCAAAAAAAATCAATCATCTCAATCGATTGACATCGACGCCGTTCTTTCTAAGCCACTAAACCTCTCACACTAGCAACCTTTTTGAAAGCCAAGGACTACTTCTTGGTTCAGTTCATAAAATGATGACTACACGCGTCATCATTTCAAGCACGGGCCTCCATCGGGAGTCTAATTATGAATTTGGTTAAGTACCGTTTTAAATCAAGGCCACCGCAACTTGGCACACGGTGGGCCGATAGGACCACTACTCTAAAAGGCTTAATGTCGGATCATGATCTGAAAGAAACGGGTTCTATTCTGCCCTGTGTCCCACTCACACGGTCTTCCCACAAACACATAACGAGATGTGCTGTGATATGGGCTAGTGAGTGTCGGGTGTGACGTCGACGGAAATGGTCGGAGAGCAACAATTCATTTCAAGAAGAAGTAAGTCGCGGGTTTGGAAACTAACACCCTGGGGTCCTGGCTTCACATGACATTCTTAACTGCGGTCCAACCTCTATTAATACCACAAAGCAGGGAAATTCATGGGGTGAATTTGGACTGCCCCATCTCACGTCAGTGCTGTTCACACAGGACAGTGACAACAGGGAACAGCTGGGAAAACTTTCATGGGCAGTGTGAAAGGGGCCCTATGTAACTATGATGACAACATGGTGTACCTGGCCGGTTGAGGGGTTTCTGTTGCTGTAACACTTGGCTCTTCCTTAACCTCCTCCGGGGGGGTGAGGACAGCTGCAGGGGTGGATGTTGGGGCTGGGGTCGAGGTTGGGTTGAAGTGGGGCCTGCTGATGTGGAACCACAATCTTGGGCAGACGTTTTAGGTGCTTCGGAAGCAGGAGGCGCTGCGGCAGCAGCTGCTGTCTTAGCCTATGATTGGGTTGGGGGGGGGGAAATCAAACGTTTGCTGTGAGATTAGGACATTCACTTAAATTACACACTGTAGCAAATGGTACGGTATTAATTTTATGCAAATGTGTGAACTCAATTTGAGGTATACCTGCATCAAATACAAGAACAGTATCAAAAGAAATCCTGAACAAATCCAACAAAGCTCTTTTTTGATTAGCACTATCAGCGGAGATATTAGTTTTACTGTATCTTTATTAGTGCGGTCGCAGTATGCAGGAGAGTAGAAGTGCACTGGGCCCTCGAGAGTGTAGAATTCAAAACAGTTGGAGATAGTGGGTAAAAATAACTGCGGTACAGAAAATGTGGGTGCTACAGATGAAATGTTGTTTTCGATTACACACACAAATTCATTTTCACAAATGTTATACTTGTACCCTGGCAGCATGGTTAGTACATTGAGAAAGTGTGAAAACATTTTGATACGGCTCTTGTATTAGATCTCCTCAGATATTGCAGATGTACCCGAAAGAAGTCCACTGACATTCTGTTAAATGAGCTCACCTTGGACACCATGACTACAACAAAATTCTTCTCATCAATTTTATAGTCCTTAATTTGCGTGTCATCTTGAAGAATTTTCCCAGCATATATCAGCTTCTGTCCAGACACAGGAAAATTGTCTTTTCCTCTTTCTGCTTCTATCTTCTCTTTTAAGGCCTTCACCTATTTTCAAAAAGGGCAAAAACAGACTACATAAGCCATGGCATGCAAGCACTCATCCTTTTTTTTTTTTTTTAAACCTTCTGATGCAAAGCACAACCATGTGTGATATTTGAGCCCTGCCCATGTTTCATCAGGCCAAACTTTGTCAGCAGGACCACCAAACTATGAAACATAATCAATCATGATATGCCAGAGAATCTGATGTAGACGTGATAGTAAGGGTATCCGAACGTGCTGGTAAAGTGCCTCCCCGAGTTGTTGGCGTTGGCCTGTCAGGGCTGTGACCATGCTAACAATGTAGCCAGTTACTTCGTTAAGTTGCGAGACCAGAACGGCCAACAGCAATTAGCAGTGTCATTAGCGTTAGCAATCACGTTGTATACATGTACTTTGTCCAACTATTTCACCATATTTCACATAACAAAAATAAACGTAGGACCGTAAATAACCGACGCTTTTGGTCAGCACGTGCTCAAAACGCCAGCCTTCACCTTGGGCAGACTTTTTTTTACTGGCTTTTCAGCTAGCTAGTTAGCTCAAGCTAACAAGTGAGGTTTCGCGTTGTTCCCACCCCATAAGCAGCATGTGGGATACCAAGACCGAAACGCGCCGCCGATATCTGTGAATCACAACTTTCCGCACGTGACAATAAGGTCAAAGACACGCACGTGGGGGTTAACACGCGCTCAAATAGTCGTTTCCGCACGCGGATAGTGTAGCTAAAGTTAGCAAGTTAGCTGCGAGGCTACTCACCGTTTGTTCGGGATCTATCTCAATTTGAATGGTCTGCTGTTGCAGTGTTTTTAGTGTGATTTGCATGGTGGCGGTGGCCAACGGTGCTCCCGGTGTTCTTCCAACGACTAAGTATCGGCTCGTTGAGCGGTTAGTGTGTTTTTACAGTTGACGTTTCTGGTAGGATCACGGCTAGCCGTAAGATGTGTGTATCCATGAGCACTCAGCAAATCGCCATCTTTGGTGACAAGTTGGTGGTGCGGTCAGCAGCAGAACCCGGTTTGAAAGTGCGAGATCTCGTTCAGTGCTGCGCGACTTGGGCGGCACCACTCGTTTTATTTTAGGGGTGTACGAGTCTTTTTGAATACTATCAATCACAGAGATAACAAATGTACTCCCACTCAAGTAAAATGTAAAAAGACTGGGGGATTTTGATTTAACTTTTCAGTAAAAGTCGTGCGCTGTGAATTCCGGCCAAGTCGGTGATTTGATTAAAACATTGAACACAACAGACAGCAGTTGAAGTGGTGGATGTGATGGCTCGATAGGCAAAAATAACATACAATCGCTAAATCGCTCATTCGCCCCGTTTCCGTCCACAATTCGGCAGTCGTTAACTTTTGCCCTACGTCACGGGGCAGTCACGTAATCACGTGACACGGCTGCGTCCAATCAATACTATACTGTATTGTAAATCAAAAATGCTTGACAAATACTGCACTACGCGTTTCGTGTTGATGCATTTCCTTATATGCCCACCAGATGGCGGTGTTGAACAACTTTCAGATAGGCTGCTGGCTGCTGCTGATTCGTAAAATCTGGGAGGACGATAAGCAAATGACATAATCCATCGATTATCTCAACCGCTTGGTCCTCACGAGGGTTGTGGGCGTGCAGGAGCTGTTTGCCAACCAATCGCGGGAAAACATATCCGACGAACAACCATCGCCACTGACAATCGCACTAAAAGACTCTTATTAGACATAACCTACATGTTTCTGTGAGAGACTTTATGTGACACGTTTAGTGAGTATGTTGTATACTGGACGTATTGCATTCAAAACAATCGATTCAACAGGAATAAATGTCAGTGGATTTTCATTTTAAATTTCCCCACAGCTAATGTATAAGAAAACCTTTATTTGTCTACAATGGAGAAATTCCCAATGTATGCACACATTGTTCTGGGTGATGTCATCAATCAAAGCCTTCTGCAAAATGTCCAACATGACTGTTTTCAAAACTTGTGAATTGTCAATCGCTTTCATTTATGCATCGATCATTCACCTGCTAGATGTTTTTTAAATAGTCAAAACAAGAAGATGTTGACTAAAGCAAAGGGTAAAAAGAGCATGCAGGAAAATCAAGACAGACGACAAAAAAGATTACAGTACTGTATTTGGATCGAAATGGGATTAAAGAAGACAGAGAGAGCAAACAATGACTGAAGGGGAAGTAGAAGACAAAAGAGATTCTGCCCGATGCCCTGAATGTGTGTTCATCTGGGTTAAGTCTGAAGGACAGAACTATGAAAGATTAACACAGAAACATCATATTTTATTGAGGCATGCTGCAGTCATGGGCATATGGCTCCAAAGAGACCTACTTAAAATGGTTGCATGTGTGCATGTGCGTCCTGAGTCGGGATGGCTTTTGTCCTCACGAAAGACTTCCTTATCTGAAAAGCAAGCATGAGTTGTAGCCACTGCTTTTCACTTGAAAACCGCCACGTTGCGGCCAATTCTAAATCAAATAAGCCTTACTTAGCAGATACTGTACTACACACTGAATACATATTCTGAGCGGAGTGATGCTGTTACGGAGGGCAAAATCTATTGGAGTGTCTGTGTGGGCGTGACACACTCTGCGAACCGCGGAAGCTCCTGCGTATCTTCCTGACATTGCTCGTTCCCCTTCATCCAACCTTCCATCAAATGGACGTTTGTGCTCGTCAGTTCGAATCGGGCCGAGATACATCCCACATTGTTAACCGACAGGCAATTGCAGTCTTTGATGAATCTAAGAGACATTTCTTTGGGAAAATGGGTCAGGAAATTGGTTTCTTGCACACTTTGGAGCAAAGGCATTCAAGCTTCCTCAGAAGCAGAAGCCCAATTCACTCTGAAATTTCCCCCTTGATGTTCACAGGACTGTGTCATGCACTGTCTGGCACTTGACTGTGTCGTTCCAACCCCGAAAGATAAAGTCGCAAGAGTCGTTATTGCCGACCTAAGGGTCCCAGGTGTCGAGATCACACGTCATGCGACATGGTTTCATGCAAATAGCAAAGCAAAGTCATATGGTGCTTTCCAATGAAATAGATTCAGATCAGAACGGTGGCGTGGCTCCGTGGGAGAGCGGTCGGGTACCTAAGTACGAGACAAGTGATGTGACAAATACTAGGATTCAAAGTTGGCGTGCCACTGATCCGATTCGTATGCTGAGCAGATGAGCCATGGCATCTGTTGGTTGCCATGGCAACGAGGAACACACACCACTCCTGCCGTGACAGCTCAAAGGCCATGCTGGGTAAACACGGACTCCCCCGAGAGGAACGACAGAAGGTAATGACACCACAGAGAAAGAAAACAACAGAAATGACGGAAGACGTGCGCACACACTCACAAACACACACACACACACACACACACACACGGAACTGTCATGGGTCTGCTGGGCTTTGGTGGTGAGCAACCCCCGGCGTTGATGTCCCTCCCTCCCAATGCTTTTCTTATTTCTATCTATATCCGTCCTCTCTGACCCCTGCCTTTTCATCCGGTCCACAGCATTCTCCCTTATTCAGCCAGAACTGGGCCACACACCATAACCTACACTATGCACATCGAGGCACATGACAGAGAGAGAGAGAGACCACGCTAATGAGCTCCGCTAACACGTCTCAGCTTGTTCTACTTGCGCGTTTAGGTGAGCCCTGGTTGAGCGTGCCGGTAACTAACGAGTGTGTCAAGCTCTTATTCCGTCCTCATCGACAGGAAATGAAGTTTGTCCCGCAAGTGAACCCGAATCTCCTGACACAGGGAGTCCAGAGAGGAGGCGAAGGCAGCAGAAAAAGGAAGGACAGATGGGTTCAGAGGAATACAGAGCTGGGCATTAAATCTCGGATGAAATCAAGAATTGATGACGGGAGCTGTATATTTCCTTATAAGGAAACGGAGCGAGGCTACAGCCCATTTCGAAAGCAGGGGTCACCGACTGTGGCTCAGTGCGTAAGTCTCAAAGAAGCGCGTCTTTTAATCCTCTCTCCATATACAGCGATGGGCTTCCACTTTGTGGTCCTTCCACAGCCATGTTAGGCTGTCAAAACTACCGCGCTGCGTGATCAGGCGTCGACTTGATTTATTAACACGCCCGCAGTGTCTGAAAGTTCAACGCTCTCTTTTTATCCTTTTTTTTTTTTTCATTCATTCAAATTTGGCAGATTTCTTCACAACACTTTTCTCAGATCTTTTTTTTTTGGTCACTTGGCAGGGTCTTTAATCTTTTGTGTGTGTGGGGGTGGGGGTGTGGGTGGGGGGGAATAAATACTTCTTTTCGTATGAGTAGATGCTGTTCTGTCAGGTCTTTGAACACAATTCTTGTCCCAATCCTTCCCGCCTGCTCTCCTGCCGTGTTGGAATTTTCCACTGCCAACCTCGAGAAAACCCTGCATTGATCAGGTGAGGCTATGTTATCCACTCCTCACGTAAGCGGGCTCCACTTGAGCTTTGCCAGATTCTCTTCACGTCACGTCAGACTCTCCAGATTGACTACCTGGTTCCCATCCCATGGTTGATGAACAGAGAAAGCAAAAAGAGATCAGTACCAGCAGCCGTATTCATGAGCGACTGCTTCCAGTGTGTGTGAAATGAAGCGTGCCATAAATTTGTACTGTGACACAAACACTCCGGGTTGACGAATGTGTGTTGGGACCTGCATGAACGGATGCGACCGGCACGCGTGTTTGGGAGCGCCAGTGTGTAATCTGAGCATAAAACGGGGAGTTAGGGGGCCATTAACCAGCGCATTAGAACCCGACTCAAGTCAGACAGCGAGTGTGTGTGTGTGTGTGTGCGTGCGCGGGCCGTCGGCAGGTTTTCAGGAGGAAAGGGACAAAGGGGGCGGTGTGGATTTAGCAGCATGAGGGTGAGCTGGGATTGAGAGCATTAGTTGGCGTCGAGCAGCAGAGAGGCGAGGGGATTGAAGGGAGCTGACCCATAAAAAGCAAAGCCAGCCCCAGCTCCAGTCGGCTGCGCCTCGGCTCAACTCCACCTAGCAAACTCTTTGACATCGGGATCCCGAATAAGTGATGTCAACCCGATCACGATGCGCCAACGTTTCCAGAAAGGTATCGATTGAGTAGTTCTCCATTTAACTCATTCGGTACCAGCCAATTCTGGACCAAGTCTGAAAAGACGTTTAAAAACGTCTTTGGGAGTGAATGAGTTAAGGAGTCTTTTGGTTGCTTTTCTGCAATGCGTTCAAGGCATCAAATCCAAAATGAGAGACTATTTGCAAAGCCCCTGTCACGTTCTGCTCCGTCCTTGTCTTTGTTTCCTGCACCAGCTGGGGGTCAAGGGCCTTTTTGTGGCTTTTCTTCGGGTAGCTAGGCTTCCTCCCACGTTTAAACCTCCATGTTGGCATTTTTCAAGACTCCGAATTGTCATTAGGTGTGTTTGCCGACGCTAGTTTGCCATCGGTTGGCGACCACACTTTGCCCCCCCCCCCCCCCCCCCCCGCCCCACCCTCCATCTGTTCTCGCACTGACCATAATATGAATCCATTTGAGATATTGGACTTTTTTTTTCAACACACAATAAACAACAACAAAGCTCTCTCAAAATCTTCTACTTTATTCAATCCGATCAATGTTTCTGCAAAAAATTCAATAAAAAATGATCTTGAATTTATTGCTTGTCATCCTTACACTTGGGCTTAATCTGATGCATAATCGGAACTCCGAACACTCTCACAAAGAATTAGGTGGCGAGCTAGTTGGACCAAAAAAAAAAAAAGGTTCTACTGACATTACAATAAGTAACGTATACACACAGATTTGTGAATATATGAAAAGAAACAAAAAATAAATTACAGTAGTCATAGGGAAGACTTCTAACGCGGGGCAGAGGTTAAGTGCATTTGTTGCTTTTCCAGCGGCCGTGTACAAGTTTGTTCAATTCTCTTGTTGGATAAGAGACGAAATATGCAATTTCACTCGGGGTCAATGGAAAAGCGACACAATGTAGCGGCAACGTGTTCTACCGTAGAAGCCACTTTGAAGTCCCTCTTCATGCAGTGAGGTGGGGAGGGGGGCGGGGGGTGTCACACCTTACATCAAATTGTTGCGCTAGAATCCACAAGTAACTAAACAAACAAAAACGTTCAATTAAAAACCAATCATATTCTTTTCTTATTTTCCTCTGTGCCACACAGATTAATAAGTAGGTACTGATTTTTTTTTTTTTCCATTCGCCTTTATTTTAACCCTCATGCAGTATTTTTAAGCGGCTGCATGAAGGGTATTCCGTCCCAAAAATGTCCCTCTTCCAATGTGCAACAACTTTTTTCACTTTTAATTTATTTTCACTTTCAACCCCTCAAAATGTTCAGTGGGAATTGGCCAAGTCATAGATTATACATCCTATGCAAAATTTCAGCTTCGTGGAGTTATTTGTCACTGTTTTGTCTGTGGTGTCCATTTGTCCAACAGTCCAAAATCGTCCAAAGTGTCCCAAATGTCCAATTTTGGGATAATTACTGCATGGGGGTTAATCACACATTTGAATAAATATGACCAGTATCTTTTTGGAAAGATGTTCCTGTTTTGCATGTTGTACAATAATTTTATTTGATTTTATTTCATTTTTACGAGAGGGTAAGGTGTTTAATAAGTTGGCGAAAACGTATCAATGAGCGAGCACATGGTGGGGCTACTTTCAATTAAATATTTGCAACGAGTCGGTTGTGCAAAAGTCACCCAATTACAGAACACCCTTTGGGGAACCGAGTCCTCGAGAAAGAGCCGTGGTAATGAAAGTCATTACAGTACTGAGACGATGTGAGGTTCCCAAAGTCGTCCTTGTCCTTCTCCTTCATCACACCGAGCGGCGTGTGCATTTTTTTTTTTGCGTTGCGTCGATCTGTTCAGCTGAGCTGCATCATGCAACCACATCGAATGTTTATGCACATCTAACCCGCGTACACCCACACCGGGGGTCAGGGTTGAGGTCAAGGATAATGTTCAAAGCTCATGCCAATTTTTTAAAAATGATTATTATCTTATCAGGAAATTGTGTCTGAGGCAGTCGTTAGGATCATGATGCTGTTTTGGGGGCTATTTGTTTGTTTGTTTGTTTTCAAATTGGAGCTAGGGGGGGCTGGAGACAACGGATATTAAATAAGGAAAGTGCTAGTATTCATCACAGGAGAACATTCCCCGAAATAAATAAATAAATAGATAAATAAATAAATAAAATCGAGAGAGCAAAGAAAAAAAAAAAAAAAAAGATTAATAAGTTAAAGGGGGTCCGGCTGGGCTGTACATGGCTGTCAAGAGAGGTGTTTGTGTACTGACTGTGTGTTGATGTCGTCCCCCGGGGATGGTAGGTAAGGAGCGAGCGGACGGGGGGGGGAATGCGAACACCCCCGGAGAGACCCAGAGCAACGATAAACACGCACTCTCTGACCGAGTGACATCCAAGAACAACAACATGCGTTATATCGTGTGAAACGGGAAAGGCATGCTTTTCAAAGTTGTGTGATGTCAGGGCGCCGCGGTGGGATGAGAACTGTCCCAAGCTGTAAACGTGTCTGCTTTCGCTGTCATTGGTAAACATGGGGGGGGGGGGGGGGGGAAAGGCTTTGGTTGTTTTGGTCACGATTCCAGGCAGTGAATTGACTCCCGTGGGATATTTTGTGTATTCTGGGCTGCTCAAATATGTCGTTTCTCGAAAAAAAACGCGACTCCGTGCACGCCGTTTTTAATGATGGGCCGTGATGATGGTGAACGTCGAATCTATTGGCAACAACCAACCTGCAAACTGATTTCAAGTTGCAACAAGCAGTGGAGGGCCACCAACACAAGAGATTTGTTGAGGTATTTCGCTATTTATTTGACTTGATTTCGTGTTCTGTACTTGCATCCTTATTCTTAACGACATTCAAGGCCGCCGCCTTAGCCGTCTTTTTTGTTTCTTATTATTTCCGATGACGTCATGACGTCGCTCTTACTTTGGCTCTTTGCCGGTGGAAAACCAAACGCGTTCTTTGTAAGAACTTGTGAAGCACCAATTCAGCCCCTGGCGCCGAACCGGCACCAAGTTCTTCGTTTTGGGTGGAAAAGGGGGTATCAAAAAGGTGTCGGGTGAAGTAGAGCCGTCCACACTACAATCTTCACGAAATCTTGACATCTCATATTAGTGGAAGCAATTTCGGGGATGACAATAATAGCCACTCATTCCTGTGAGCCGAGGTCATCGTCGGTCGGCATGGATGCAAATGGACCATTTGCGACCTTAAGGCAATCATGTCAGCCCCACCAAATTCACGACTCCGTTGACATTTGAGTACAAAAAAAAAAAAGTTTGTTTCCGTTAGTAACGAGTGAGCAGCATGTCGCGCTAACTGTCGATGTTCGCCGTGCCCCCGACGGCGTGAAAGCTTGAGAGAGTGGATATGAGCTCATCCAACAGGAGCCAATGACAGCACGTATCGATGTTAATTGCAAAGTCGGGACCAAACGTTGTGCCTCGCGGCTGCATAAGTAGGTTGTCGTATACGAGACATCGAGTAGGAGTATTGATCGCGTGGTAGTAACGATAATGCATCTACGTGGCAAGAAGGAGCTCGCAGTGAAAGGTGTGGCAGTCAGGCAGACGTGTGTGTGTGTCCGTGTGGCCTTGTCAGTGTGTGTGTGTGTGTGTGTGTGCGCTCGGTACTGTTATACATTCATGGTGAGAGGTCGTGAGGCAGAGTTCTGGGGTCAGGGAGGGGGGGAAACGGGGAGGGGTGGCATCTGTGGGTCTGCGTTGGAAGGGAACGATAAGCCGGCCGCGCTCTCCTACAGAAGGATGCACTTTCCCTTCTCCACCCACGGGTTGTTCTTCATCAGCTCGGGGTTCAGAAAGGGATCCTCCGGGACGCCGTCTTCGATCCACTTCACCAAGCTTTGGGGGGGAGACAGAAACCAGTTTTAAATTCCACGGCAACGTTATTAGCACAGTAAAATCTTGGATGGCCTTTCCGTCCTTCTTCCCATTTATGGTCACAGAGCAAGGATGCCTCAGCACTGCTTTTCTCTGCGACAAACGGGTTTTTTTTTTTTTTTTTTTGTTTCTCTTCCTAACAATTTCAAGTGAATTGAGTTCCATATCAGTACTGTATTTTTTCTCGAGAGGAAAAAAGAAAAGGACTCTTTGCGGAGGAGAGCCATCGATTTCATCCAGCGGGCAACGAATTGGAGGACGGCATCGATTGCCGAGGGTCATCTGGCGGAGCGGCGTCGCTTCTTCGAGGCGCGATCCGACGGAACTCACTCTGTCACGGTTTTGGAGGACTTCTCTCTTTTGAAAGCCAACTGGTACTTGAGGCTCTCCACCTCCTTCTTCATCTGGGGCAGGTCCATCTCATCCATGACTGCGGTGGGATTCGGAAGCTCGTCTGTCTGTACGCAGTGAACACAAAGGGTGTCAATAGAGGCGGAACGACCGCTTCAAATGCCGACGGGGGCGCCAAGGAGCGCATGTCATTGGTCTCCCACCGTGTGTCTTGTTGTCGAACCTCAAGGAGGAAGAAAATAGAGGCTGTCAAATTTTATTGAGCACAAACAACACCAGACAGAAGTGGACAAGGGCACTTAACACCGTAGTAAATACTCAGCGGCTCCAGACGACCACAAGACATAAAACGGACAATATTTTGGTTCGCGGTGTTAAAAAAAAAAAAAAAAAAGAATGATAGCCAGCTGAGTAGAAAATGTTTGCTAATTCGCATCGACATTGGCTACGGTTGATTCTTGTGATTATGGGATGTATTCTTCAAGAGCTTGAAGGAAGTACAAAAATTCATGTGGGTTGTAAAGCCAAAACTCGGACATGCTCATAGCAGTTCAGAACCGAATAGGCGCTTTCATTTTGGACATCTCGGTTCCCCATGCAGAACACGACATATATGAGGTGACGCAACAGGAAAGACAAGAATAGACGAGTGTGTGTGCGTATTCGTGTCTTTTTGTGAGTTGGAGGCGCGTTATTATACAACACATGTCTCTCACCAGTAAAAAAAAAAAAAAAGACAAGAGTGGGTGGGCAACGGCTAGTCCCAGCCTGAGATCCAGTTTCAGCCTCCAGAGTCCCTCCATCTCTTCCATCCCCATTTTTCACCGCCTTCATCGCTTCCCTTTCACACACTTTTGCTTTGGACGAAGAGAATTTCTAACATTCAGTACGTTGTGCACCCAATCTCATGAGACGATCCGACAGTGTGACCGCGGACTGAAGGTATTCGTTGGCCATGTCTAACGATCTGCCACGTTGTTATTTGCTCCCCCTCGAATTAACCGCATCAGCCTTGTTCGAGTGTTCTCTCATTCTCAGTTTCTGGTTTTCAAGGAGGAATGCCAATTTGGGAGAAATGTGGTGAGTAACGGTGGGGGAGACCACGGGTTGCGCCGGACTGACTGTATGATGGCCGCCAACATCGAGAACATACTCAACTCAACTCAATTCAATTGTATATATAGAGCACTTATAGATAGTGCTCAAATCTCAGGTTGTGCTGGCCGGGCCAGCTCAAATATCTTGGACTGGTTGTCATCTGCACGCCTCTGCCTTCGTCGGAAGATTCGATTCTCCTGACGTCTGATCTGTTCCTTCTTGTTTCCAAAAATGTTCTTCACATTTTGCGCTCACTTTTTAAAACCACCCGGGTTTTAGCTCCGCCCCTCGCAGTCATGGTCACAGAATCCATTCTCAGCAATGCCCCCCACCCCACCCCACTGCCCCACTGGGAAACTGCTTTAACCCTCATGCAGTATTTTTAAGCGGCTGCATGAAAGGGTATTACGTCCCAAAAATGTCCCTCTTCCAATGTGCAACAACTTTTTTCACGTAAAATTTATTTTCACTTTCAACCCCTCAAAATGTTCAGTGGGAATTGGCCAAGACATAGATATACATCCTATGCAAAATTTCAGCTTTGTGGAGTTATTTGTCACTGTTTTGTCTGTGGTGTCCGTTCGTCCAACACAAAGTGTCCGAAATGTCCAATTTTGGGATCATTACTGCATGGGGGTTAAATATGTCTCCTTGATTGTAAATGAGAAAATGTGCAGTGTTTTACGTGCAGCGCTATTGCAGATCAGCAAGCTAAGCCCTATATGTCTCACCCTTTGTAAATATCTCGTGGGGGGTGGCAATTGGGAATATAGGGTAGTAATTTTATTGAGGTTATGTAGGTCGCATAGCGATTTGGGTTAAAAGCATCCAGAGATTAACCCCTAGCCCCTTTCCATGCCGCTGTCTTCCCTGCCACAACACACCATTAGACTGCACGCGTGCACGTGCGTGTGCATGGCCATCTTTGAGTTCATGTGTCAATTCGCACTGACTTTCATGGTGGTAGAAAAAAAGGGGCCTTAAGTGCTCGAGCCGTGACCCGGCGGCGAATGCAATGGGAACGGGAAATGAGAGAGTTGAAGGCCAAACGTGAAAACGAGGCAGAGGAGAGTGACTAAAAGGGAAAGAAACCGAGTGAAAAGCCTCGGCAGCGACTGCATTGTAAATAGGGACTAAAAATAGAAGGGAACAGGCACGGCTCCTCAGACCAGCTGAGAGTGTGAAGATTGAGAATGAAAAAGCTCCTTGCTGTCCAACGGACTCAAGTGATGCTAATAATGCTGCATCACATTCACAACCGCTGCCGCCGTGGCACAACTTGTCGCCACCGTGGCTACTGCCCGTGTGGGGGAAAAAAGAGCTAGTCGATAGTGGCTGATCAATAAGCTTGATGGAATGTGAGCTAATCAGTGTTACCCTTCTGCCTCATGGGTTAAAAAAAAAAAAAGAGAAAATATGGAGTTGGTTTGATGTTTGCATTGATACAAACGCTGGTCGGAGTGTGTCTGCCTGCGTTTTTTTCCCCCCCTACCCACCAGTTAAAAAGAAAAAAATCAGTCTTTTCCAAACCATTCCGACAAAATTGGACGCCCAGATTATGAATATCCACGGGAAAAAAATAGTGTCTTCAAAATATGTCGAATTAAGCACAATGACCAATTGGGTAGCAAGGTTGACAAATAGTTTCGAAATGTTCTCCACTCGGTTATTGACTTTGTAAATCAGTTTGTCACCATGTGGCTGGTTCAAGCCACGCCCAGTCACCCAAACCATTTAAAATGAGCAAAAGCGAGCTTTTTAGAGCTAAACGGGGCGCAGTATTTGGCAAACAAGACATCACTAGTAATTGTTTTTCAATGACAGTTTATTTGGCCTCAAAAAAGCAGAGCTAAAAAAGAAAAACTGTGTGTACCCCTCTTGGGAAGTGAAGAACACATTTTAACCCAAGAGAAAGATTTTTCTGCTACAAAATATGTTGATTTCGTTGTCATCTTTACATTCTGGTCACCAATCGCCGGGCGCTCGTTTCCATATTTGTTTGGTAATTAGTGGGGTGAAATCAGTCCATCAAATAAGTATCGCATAATCTAGTTCTTCATCGAGCTATGCTGGCGATGTACAGTGAGAAGGAGCAAATTAAATGCTCTCCCACGCGTTGGTAATCAACTTATTTTTTTGTTTGATGATGTGCCGTGACTTGTTTTTCTAATGTCAAAACTAAGGTTCGGAAGCATTCGCGAGGGTGTTGTCCAACACTTCTGTCCGTGAGTACAGGCCTAATCCAGGCATCATCTCTTAAAACATGGTTGGGCGAGGATGGAGAAAAACTGGAAGTACAGAAAGATGTAAGTTTTATGTAACATTGCACATCCACGCACACACACACGCAATGCAGCGTCAAGGAGGAGGTAAAAGTGTCCCCCACATCTTCAACCGAGTCACTTGTCCTTGATTCACCCCTGCTTGAATACCCAAGGATTGCGATTCTTCCCGAGCAATGCGTGGCAGAGCCGAACAAGCGCAAACTTTCAATTGTTCAGCCACTTAGAACAACCTGTTTATCGTTCCTTATCTAAAATACCTCAGGACAAAGCAAAATAGTCTTTTCCTGAATTGCTTTTGTGATCAATAGTCCACGATAACCTCACGGTAGTCACGGAGCACAATCAGACGCATCGTTACCTCAGTGATGCGCCGCCAGAGGCTGTTGCTCTTCTCAACTCGGACCGGTGCAGGTGAACAGAAGGCAACAGAAAAAGGAAGAGAAAAAAAAAAGATTGTGGTGTATTTCCCGGTGTGAAATCGGGTCCGGTCGTGTTTCAAGTCAGAGAATGATCCCCTCTCGCAGGATCCCCGCAAGGAGAAAGGAGAAATCCGCAGTCACCGGCGGAAACAGACGGTCACGAGCCGGGTGGGGTAGTCGAGGGGGGGGCGCGGGGGATGGAAGAGTCGCTGGGATGTCGGTATCGTCTGGGGATTTTTATGACTGTCTTTTTTTTTTTTTTAGGCTGGAGCTGCACGAGAATGAAGGGAAAGGACAGGAAGAGGGCAACTTAACCGGCTGGTGTGCGCAGAACGCTCCACTCTGCTGAATGCTTTGTGCGTCTGCGTGTGAACGTTGTCACAGAGAGAGAGGGGGGGGGTAGAGGGGGGGGGGGGAGAGAGAGAGAGAGAGAGAGAGAGAGAGAAGAAGAAGAAGAAGAA